>CATIWF010067712.1:0-52058 GCA_949630135.1 Balakata baccata
CGTCAAGCATCCGATCCAAGCAACTAGTCCAACTGGTGACTAGTCACTCCCCCCTAAAGAGCATTAGGGGCATGTTGGGACTTGGCAGGAGGAAACATCAATATTTCCATCCATCACCCCCCTTGAAATTACAAAAATAAAATTAATTTTGAAAAGACTGTTTCGCCCTTTCATTACAATGTTCTTCCCCCCCGGATTACAAGATGGCCTACAAGATTGCCCCCCCCCCCCCCTTACACTCAGCAGGCCCAGGCGGGCTGCTGTGCGCGCTGGCGTACAGTTGCCCGCGGGTGGGACTTAAATGGTCTAAATGGCCATTTAATCACTCCATTACTATTCATGTAACTCCACTTTCTCCTCTCATCAATTTGGATCTATTTTTCTGATTTTCTTTTGGATCTAAATGACCCCAAAAGACAGAAAATAGACAAGAAAAAAATTTTGGAGACAACAAGAAAATTAAAAAGTTTAATTTTCTTCTCATATGAACATACACCATTGCTAGCACTTTGAGGTATGTTCAAGCCATCTCCCTAGTGGTTTCATCCTCTCATCTTCGCATGGATATTGTTAGAGACAATCCTAGATTGGATTGTTGTGATTTGCTACAACCCAATAAGGTGAGAAGTTGAAGAAAAATCAAGAAATTATAAAGGTATAAATTCTGAATTTTCTTTGGTTAAATTAGTTTTAAATGGCACATGAAAATCCTTTGATTCGGGTTTTGAAAATTTTTATTTT
This sequence comes from Balakata baccata, assembly GCA_949630135.1. Taxonomy (NCBI): domain Eukaryota; kingdom Viridiplantae; phylum Streptophyta; class Magnoliopsida; order Malpighiales; family Euphorbiaceae; genus Balakata; species Balakata baccata. The sequence continues at coordinate 742 of CATIWF010067712.1, forward strand.
CGCTGCGTTATATGTATGTGATACATGATCAAAACCCTTCAATAATATCTTGAACCTGTCCCAAGCCTCATGAAAGCTTTCTGAGTCCTTCTGATAAAAGTTCTGAATTTCCGCCCGCAATTCTTTTGTCTTCTGATTAGAATAAATTTTACCCATGAACCTTTAATAAACTTCGTCCCAATACCATAGAGAGTTAGGTGGTAAAGTCATCAGCCATGCTTTGGCCTTATCTTTTAGTGTATATGGAAACACATCATCCTTAATAGATCTTCCTCAATACTATTCAAAGGAAATGTATTGCCTGTGGTATAAAATTCCCTTATGAAAGTCAGAGGGTCCTTATTAGGTAACCCATAAAAAGAGGGGAGCATGTTCAGAAGGATGCTCTTCATCTTGTAATTCCTAGTAGCTTCACCAAGGACTAAGCAAGAAGTAGTGTTACCGATAATGGGCCTAGCATAGTCCTTTATAGCCAGTTGCCTCCGTGCAACTGCTACTCCTATAGGTGGATCTTGGTTCTGGAGTGGATTTTCCATTGCTTCTTTGATCTGATCAACCTCTTCCTTAATAATCAATTCAGGATTTCTTGGTAACCTTTCTTCCTCCTCAAAAGATTGTTCTAGAGATCTTTAAACTCTAGGTCTCAGCTCGTATGGTCTATGAGTAAATGAATCTGCTGACTTTGTTTTCTTACTTGTACTTGGCATAAAATTTAAATTAGAAATCTAATAACTAAAAGCAAAACAAAAACAAAACAACATGAAAATGTATCACAATAAAATAATACAAAACAAAACAATATGGCAACCAAAACAAATTAAGAATCTAATTAGTGATTTTCCGGCAATGGCGCCAAAAATTTAATGTCAACTCAAAGTTTAACCCGCAAGTGCACGAGTCAATTGTAGAATGGCAAGTATCCTCCTAGAGTCGATCTCATAAGGAATCACTAGCTAAAATCCCTAATTCGTTTAATTATCAATAAGCACGAAATGCAACATAAACATTCTAATTCATTTGATTTGATTTTGATTAAGAACTAAATTAATTAAACTATAAATTGAATTGTAAATTAAATTAAAGAATAAAATCAATGGATAAAGCAGGTACTCGGCTTCGCTCCCCCAATTTTGTATTCCCTCCCAAGTGTAAAATTCATAGAATTAATATTTTATGGTGATCACTTTGTGCATTAGCTAATCAAACCAATGAATTAATTAATGTTCAATCTAATTTTTAGATTAAATTAAAGATGATGTGTCTAATAATCAAATCCTAACATATTCATTCATAATTCAATCATTGGTGGCCAATCAATCATTAAACTAGAAATTAATAAGGTGCAATTGAATTGAAATGGAAATAATAAATTCATTCAATAAAATAATGAGAGTATAAAATTGGGGTTTCTAACTAAGCACCCAAAAAGAATTTAGCCTAACATGAAAACTAGACAAATCAATGTAATATTCATTCAAACAAAAATTGCAGTAGAAACTAAGAAAAAAAGAAGAGTTATGATGGTCCCTTGAATCTTTAAATCTGGAAATTGGAGGTTAGTGGTCTCCAATCATTCAAGCCCAAGTTAAAATAACTCTCAAGAGCAAAAATACTTCCTTCTACTGTCAATAGGTCTGCTAGAATATGAAGTGCCCACCAAAAAGTCTCTTGTGTGTGCAAAAATTTCAAGGAGAAGAAGAAGAACTTTTAAATCCTAGAATGCATTTTTTTCAAATCTAAGAAAAAAGAGATGAAATAAATGACTAATCTTTGAGTTTTAAGCTAAGTCTAACTCCCAAGATATGTTATTTCCCTTTTATAAAAGTGAAAAACCCTAAAAGAATTAATAAAAGTCGGGTTTGGGCAACTGTTCACGTGATCTGCAATGTCCCAGTCGTCGCGTGCACGTGATGGGTGTCGCGAGGTCGCGATGAATTACTATTGTATTCTCTTGCCCAGGCATAGCGTGCACGCGATGGTCATTGTGCCCGCAATAGAAGCTTATTGTTTGCCTTTCATCACAAGCACGTGATGGCTATCACGAGGTCGCGATGAACTTTTTTCCACAAATCATTTCTTCTTACTTCCTCAACACCTCCAATGGACTCCAATATTATACAAAACACCTCTACAACTCAAATCAAACATTTCTCTCATGCTCCTTTCCACCACCTAAAACCTAAAAACACGAAAAACATAATTAAATATCAAATCTACCTAAAAATCTCATAAAAACAAGAAAACTAAACAACTAAAAATACCTATAAAACTATAACAAATATGAACACATCAATCCCACCAAATTACTAATTTATTCATTATTAAGAGTCATATATAAAATAGAGGTAGTAAGTATTTTACGGTCATTTTGTTTGTCTCCTTATTATCAATCATCAACTTACAATACACGTAATTTTTAATAACTGGACTTATCATTATGAAATAAATAATAATAAAAATTTTGTCCAACAAATTAATTTTAGTCACTTTTAATTATCATGTAATTAAGTCACATTTAATTTAAATACTAATAATTATTGATTATATTTTATTCTTATATTCTATATAAAAGTAAATTATATTATACTATGCATCTAAAATTTTAAAAATTTAACTCGTTATATATATGATTAAAATAATTAATTATTAAATTATATAAAAATTATTAGGAAATTATAACTCCTCAAATTACTTATAAGAATTGTACTTAGTATTTTTAAATTCATATTATTCATTATGTATATGATTGTAATTTAATTAATTTAGACTTATCATTTTATAAATTCAATATGTTAGCAAAAATTATTGTTGTTGTACTTTGAATAATAATACACTATCATTTTTTTTACTGTGTCTTCCCAATATCTTTTTATTAAATTATTATTTTTTTTATTTTCAATATTACTTATCTGACTTTTTTATATATAAAACATAATTATCTAGTCCTGATAAAATTGAACTTTTAATTAATGAATTATTAATATTATTCACTAATAAATTAAATTATTAAATGATAAAATTGGCCCAATTAATTAATACAATCAAGTTTGCTTTTTGGTAAATTTGCCTTTTATAGAGATAATAAATACTTTATGGTCATTTTATCCGGTCCCCAAATTACTAATTTGTCAATTATTAAAAGATATAAAATAGAGATAATAAGTATTTTACGGTCATTTTATCCGGTCCCCAAATTACTAATTTATCAATTATTAAAAGACAAAAAATAGAGGTAGTAAGTATTTTATGGTCATTTTACTTGACCCTCCTATTTTCAATTATCAACATACAATGCACGTAATTTTTAATAATTGATTCATTATTATTTAATAAATAATAATAATAATAATATTGTCTAGCAAATTAATTATAGTTACTTTTAATTATCAAGTAATTAAGTCACATTTAATTTAAATACTATGGTTGTTAATTATATTTAATTCTTATATTATACAATATATAAAATAAACCACGTTATATTATATGACATATTAATTATCTTGCTCATTATGATTGTTAATTTATTAATTATATACAAGTTATTATGTCCATTATATTTTTTTCTTACCGTATCTTCTAAATATTTTTTTATTAAATTATTTTTTCCTTCTTTTTAATATTAGTTATCTATTTTTTTTATATATAAAACATAATTATTGAATCCTAATAGAATTGAACTTCTAATTCATAAATTATTAATTGTAACACACTTTCATATAGCATACTGAGTTCACCATACAAGAGAATGCTACCTGCATATCGACTGTTAACTTCTTAAACTATTATCCAATTATTCAATTATTAAACCTTTTACCAATTAAGCATATCATATTAATTTTCAAGTAATAATCATCTATAGTTAACATGTAACCATTTAACTGTATCAAACATCCATGCATATTAAACATAACTGTAAAATCAAAATTCAGAGCTAAACACGCCTAAATTATTATAATTGTCCATAATCCAATATCAACAATAAATATTTTAAACCATAATCTTATTGCAATGTCCAACTATCCCTATGTATGAGCATATAAAGAAATGCATGAAAAATAGAAGGTGACTCTGAATCTGTGATACTCTGACTAGCTCAGCTTCTCGATGTCCACTTCCTCTACAGCTTTAGACCTACGTGCAGGAAAATTGATACGCTAAGCTATCGAAAGCTTAGTAGTACATATAATCATATAAATTCTTATATGTCATATACATCATAGCATACAATCATGGTATAACATATATCCATACATTTTTCATTCATATCAATCATGTTTGTGTGAGCATGCCAAACAATCCTTTAAGAAAGGATAGTAGTGTACCTTGTAAGCGGAAGCCATTTTTTGTATTCATATAATAACTATAAATCATTTTTTATTCCATTTATTCATATTATTGTCCAATTACTCAATACTCAGACTACTGAATATAAGTTGTGAATAGGAGTGCTCTCAGAACTGTGGCTTCTCTATCCACCTAACCATGACTATTTGAAATTGAGATTAAGTTAAGTGTAATCTTAGAGCTAGGGCCAACTTGACTGAATAATAATACTTGCTAGCAAAAAGGGGTCAAGGGCGCTCTCGGAGCTAGAGCCACCTTGCTCGAATATAAACGCATGAATAGAACCTACGGTACCGTAATTATCCTTAATGACGTGTCATTTATCCTAAAGTTAGTCATAGTACAAGTAAGGGCATTATAGTCATTTTTACTTTTTTCTTTATTCGCATAGATCATATTTCATGAATAATAACATAATATTCAACTCATATAGAGTCATCCATGTCTCATATATATATATTCATGTCATATCATAGCATTTCATGCATATATCTCATTATCCTTATATCAATTACCCTACACAAGCGTATTTGGTGGGTGGGCCTTGGCACGCTGTAGTGCCTATGGCCCTGCCCCATCGCGAGGCAAGGCGTGGCTATATCGCATGATTCGCAAGCACTATTTCTATGTCGCAATCGCGAAACTCATGACAACATGTCACAAAATCGTTTTTACATCTCAAACTCAATTTCTTTCAATTCACCAGCCACACACACACATACAGAAATACCATGGAATATTTATATTGTCCAAAATACTATTAATAACATGACATAATTCGTTTAATGCATCTTTTACCATTTAACATGATAAGGATTGTTTCATGGCTTTACTTCATATACCCTTTTTTAATCCAATCAAATCAATATCTAAGGCATATTACATCAACATTTCATTCAGAATGTTCATTCAACAACAATCATGCAAACAAAAAGCAATATATATATATATATATATGTATTTTTTTTCTATATATATGTATTTTTTTATTATAGTTATAGATTTTATAGATAATTTTTTCTATTTTATTTTAGATAATCTTGTTTTTGTTATAAGGTTATAATCAATTTTATTATATGAAGGATATCAGATTGCTAAAATTTATTAGCGCATGCAAAAAGGAAGTTTGAGTTTGATGGGAATGGCTAAAATCTCTTATGTTTTATATAATTATCGACTGAATAAAAAGTTATTTTATGTATTAATCCTTTTGTCTCCTACGACTTATGGGATGACAGCTAGTTTTGGGATGTTGGGGAATATCATTATTGCTGAACCTAATGCCTATATTGCATTTATAGGTAAAAGAGTATGTAATTGAACAAACATTGAATAAGATAGTACCTAAAGGTTCACAATTAGTCAAGTTTTTATTCCATAAGGGCTTATTCGATCAAATCGTGCCATGTAATCTTTTAAAGGGTGTTTTGAATGAGTTACTTCAGCTCCATGGTTTATTTCCTTTAAATCCTAAATCAAGTAGAGCCTTAACTTAATTACTTAATTAAATTTAATTAAATTAGTTAATTAAATTTAATTAAATTGGTTAATTAAATAATTAAATTGAAAATAGTTAAATTCTTTTTTTTCTCGCAAGCATGTTTTTTTTTTATCAGAATGAAAAATCTAAAGAATGGATTTTTTTGTCACATTAGAGTAGATTATAGAAAGAATCATGCAGATAATTGTTTTGCTGATATTCACTCTTTTTTCTATCAATAAGAAAAAAAGAGTGAATTCCTTTTTCTGTGAAAAAAAAGTTCGGCAAGGTAAATAATAAATAAAACGAATCTCATGTTCTTTTGTTACCTCTACATGGATACTGATTCCTATAAAAAATGTTTCCTCTTATTTTATTTTATTTCTTTTCTATCTTCTTTCTTTTCTATCATAGACCCTTATTTAGTCTAATCAGAAAAGATTCTACTATTTCTCTATCCACAATTCAATATAGATGTATATAGAATACAATTATTCTATATATTCTTCTTTTATTGTCTTTTTTTCTCGTGCAATTTTGAATTATTGAATGCTCGATTCTTTTTTTTTCGATATACATATTAATTATGAATACCTAAGAATGAACAGTCTATTAGTTTATTAAATTCATGTGCATGTACAATTTCTATTATGTGAGCCCGCTTAGCTCGGAGGTTAGAGCATCACATTTGTAATGTGATGGTCATCGGTTTGACTCTGATAGCTAGCTTTTCTCTATTTTTTTGATTTTTTAGATGATTAATAATATTTGTTGAAATCAAAGAATATTGAAAAGGCTTTTTTCCCCCCTTCCACCCTTCTCCCTTTTTTTCAAGGTCGACTGATTCTTATGTGGTAAGAACTTTCAACTATGAATAAAATAAGTTAGAGTAGTTAAACCTCTGTAGAACAAATCAAGAACAAGAAAATGACATTTTTTCTATATTCTATATACATTATGGGTATATATACAATAAGGTCTAGATATTGATACAATATATCTCATTATTCTTTGGAGTATATCATTTCAGTAGATTTTGATTCATTTATCATAGTTATTTATCTTTTAATTCAGTTTAGTTCAGTTTTAATTTAAGTTTATGAAAATTCAACAAAATAAGGAAAACAATGAGTTTTTATGTCACGTTACTGAGGCCCTCGTTTAAAAAAAACGCCGTCTAGGGGCTTTACCAGGACTAATTAGTAAAAGGCCTAGAACTGAGAGCTATCTTAGAAATCAATCACACTTGGGTAAAAAAACTTAATGCCGTATTCGTTTAGAGGAAAAAAAAAATTTGCTTTTTCATTATGGTCTTACATAACGCGTTTTCATTATGGTCTTACATAACGACAATTACTTAAATATGTTTGTAAAAATAATTATATATACAAACTTCTAACTATGGAACCGAAAACTCTCACTCTATCATTTCCTTCTCATTTCCACTTTCTACACATTCCCTAGCATCAATAACATGAGCTAAGGGTTATAAACCGATCAATACAATCTATTCTAAGAGATCTATATCGAAAAATCATAAAAGTTTTCAAATAATAATAATCGTTAAAACCTAACTAATGGTAGTAGGAGGTTGAAATACTTACTAAACCATGTCTGGAAATCAAGAACAAAGATGGAGAACTTTGATTTCTAGGGTTGTTCAAATCCAAACTCGTGTTCTTATGCAAATTTCCCAAAACCCTTGATTTAATCTTAGTGAAACCAATTTTTACGTATTTTTCTTGTGTTTAATCAAAGGAAAATCAAGGAGGATGAGGGAGAAGTTTTCTAGTCGTTCTCTATTGTGTGGGGGCAGGTAAGACTCTGAAAAATATGATAAAAGACGAAATAGAATCGAATTTAAATAGAGCTGTTGTCCAGTTCAAAATCACAAGTGCGAAACATTTTGCGAGCACGGTCCCTGTATCGAGATAGCAATTCTGCCCTGTTCAACTTTTATGAAATTAAACAAAAATTGATCCATTTTATATTCTTACTTTTAATTACCAAAATATTATTTTTATTATACATTAGTTCTAGGCTCTACTACGTGACATTATATTAATATTATTCACTAATAAATTAAATTATTAAATGATAAAATTAACATAATTAACTAATACAATCAGGTTTGTTTTTTAGTAAATTTGTTTATCTCCTCATATTTCTACTTTTATATATAGTATGATGATATGATAATTATGATGATGATGATAGTTTAAAATTAAGGTGTTATGCTTTTTTTTTTTTTTAATAGTTAGTTATATAAAGTGAAATAAATAATTGATTTAGAAATGAAAAAGAAGGAACGCTGGGTACTTTCTTTATATTATTTTTCTTTTTTTTTTATCGTTTTCATTATTTGAATTGTATCTACTATAATTTTCTTATATAGATTACGTGATTTTTTATTTTAACCATGAAAAAAAATAATATAGAGAGGGTAGCCGATATTTTTATATATAGATTTATTCAAAAAGAAATAATCAATTTATTAAATTATTTTTTCTTTCTTTTTAATATATATATATATATATAATTCTAATAGAATTTCACTTCTAACTAATGAATTATTAATAATATTTACTAATAAATTAAATTATTAAATGACAAAATTAATTCAATTAGCTAATACAATCAGATTTATTTTTTCGGTAGACCCAATAAAGGGATTAAACTAATTAAAGTGTTTGTATATATAACAATATCAATACAATACGATAAAATAGTATGAATTCATGGAGAAGCATATGCACCAGTAGTTTGGACTTTGGAGTGGAGTGAAATTTAGAGACCTAAACATCTAAATATAGAAAACAAAAATTATATATATGTTTTACTGATTTTTGGTATATGCAACAGAATGCTAATTAATACTATCAACAGAAATATATACTATCCATGGTTGTTCATGTCTCTAACCGTTGAGGTAATAGTTTTAGACGGGATTTATTTTATCACCAAAGTTCTTTGCTCTTAGTGATTTTTCTCTTTTTTTAATAATAAAATATACTGCCTTAAAAAAAAAGCTATTGATGGTCGCTTAATTATATTGGATTAGCACTAAATTGAAAGAGCTTTGACTTTAATAATCTTGCATATTAAGACCCACTCTACACCTGCTTTTGGTCTTAATAACAAACTCAATCTCTATAAATATTTGCCTCAATACAGAATAATATTAATCCTATCTATTAATTAATTAAATTAAGAAAAATTTGACCGTTTGTTGCCTCCCTAAATAACACTTGTTCACAACTTGCACTTTCCCAACTTGTATATCAACTATGCAATTTAATTAAGGAAATTGACCAAACTCTTAAATTCGCATTCTCTCTCTTTCATAGTGAGGTAGGCAGACAGCTACTCTTACTTAAGAACAGCTAATTTTGATTAAAAAAAATTGACTACATGGACGAGGATTTGGTACAAAGCCCACCACACCCCCCCCCCCCCCCCCCCCCCCCCCCCTCTTTTTTTTTTATTTACATTTCTCTTATTGGATATCATCGCCCAACTTAATTTTTATTTGATGTTACTTATGGGAAATATTTACCTTGATAGTACATATCTCGTGACTGGATTGCGAGTTTAATTCACTATAGTTTGACCTTTATAAAAAAAAAAAAAAAAATATTTATCTAACTGAATCTATAAACATTTATTAACGAAGTCCATCATTTGGTCAGATTTTACCGATACCCATCTTTTCATTTTATTTTCGCAAAACAATAATAATATGAAAAATGTAAAAAAAAAAAATTGCATTATGTTTTTGGATATATATAAGCATGTACCTTTATGTGTAATCTAGAAATTAGTGAAGTGCTTGTGCATGTTAAGATTTGTGGGTGATGAAGTAGAGAATGATTGTTTTGAGATACTAATAAGTTTGATTGAGTAGGCTAGCAACTAACAAGGAGGTGGACCTAGCCAAGAAAAGAACAAAAATAGCTAAGTAGGAACTAACTTTTCTATAAAGCAATTCGTTATTTTAAGACAAAAGGCTTTCAATATTCATACACGCACCAAGTTTACTGATCACTTTCCGCCTTTCCTTGTTCCTTTCCTAAATTCTCTTCTTTCATATATATATATATATAGAGAGAGAGAGAGAGAGAGAGAGAGAGAGAGAGAGATGCATTTTTGTGAAACAATGAAACCTAAGCCACACTCCACATGTTTTTGTTGGGTTATTGAAGAACACAACCTAAAAACACACAGCAATAAAAAAAAAATGATGCCCATCACAAACTTTTCATAAATGAGAGTACCCTTTTGAAGAACACAAATAACTGCTGTAGCTTTTTCAAAGAATTATATATACATATACAACATTATTATCAAGATTGCAAAGAATGAAAAGAATCTCATAATGTCATTTTCTTTTAATTGTACAAAACTGAATATATGATAAATTTTTTTATAAAAAAAAACAATTATATAAGTGTTTGAGATCAAGTGTTTAATTAAGAAAAATTAAAATCTTATAGAATTTTTTTTTTGAAAAAAGAAAATGATAACCTTCTTTAGTAATGACAATCCACCAAAGTTGGGCCTGAAAATACAAGAGCTGATTTTTGTTGCTGATCTTGTTTTTGCTGTTGCTGTTGTTGCTTTGAAGCAAAAGGTTGTTTTTCATCATCTGGCGCAGGAAGATTGAGATCTAAATCCAAAGAAATTAAGTTTCTTCCTTTCTTGGTTTCCTCAGATTCCACAGCCATTGGTGTTAAAGATAAGTTTGTGTTACTTGTGGTAGTCGAGGCAGTCGCCGCTGCCCTGACTGGTGCCCGGTGCCTCCGCATATGCCCACCTAAAGCTTGACCGGAGGTGAACTCAGCTCCACAAATGGAACACTCATGAATCTTGGCCTTGCTTTGATGATAATTTATATACAAACCTGCTCCTCTATTGTTATTATTATTGTTACTCAATTGAAGAGATAATGATGAAATATCCTTATAGTGAACATCTTCTTCATCAGATGATACTGTCAACTGTTTTTTCTCATCATTGCTATGAATTCCTTTAGGCTTCTTATGACTTGCCCTATGCCCACCTAATGCCTGAAATGATGGAAATGTTCTACAACAAGTCTTGCACTCATAAACATAGTACCCGGCCTTGCCCAAATCCGACGACCCAGTTTCCAAGAATCTTCTACTACTGAATTTGTGGGTGGTGGTGGAAATGTTGGTGGGTTTGTAAACTCCGGCCGTGGTGGCGGCAATATTATCATGCTCTATTTTTTGTTTAGGGGAATGATCTATAGAATGACCTTGAGCAAGAAGAATCAGGCAATTAGCCATATCTTCTTCTTCCTCAGTACTATTTTGAAAATGAAAATCTTGAAAACTTGTTGCTGGGGATATGTTGGTGGAAATCTTTTCGTTAGTACAATCATCTCCACCACTGCCGCTGCCACCATCTCCGGCGACGGCATCATTAATATCTCCTCCATATCCATCATTGCTTGAGGAATTAGTGGTGAGAGCAAAACGGATTGGAGATTGAACCCTTTGCCGCTTTGTTCGCTTACCCTTTACAATATTAGTGGTGACATCATTATCTGCAGCTTCCATTTTTCCTACACCACCTGAATATGTGTTTGTTTAGGGAGTAATTAGAAAAGAAAAGAAAAGAAAAAGAAAAAGAAAAAAGAGAAAGAGAGAGAAAACTAAGATTGGTTGGGTGTAGGAGGAAGCAAGGAAGAGGAGAGTGGGATTATATATATATATATATATATATATATATATATATATAGTGAACAAAAAGATAGGTGATAGAGATTTCTATGGTTTTATTTGGGTGAATGACAGTTTTTTTGGAGTCAAAGGACACCCTAATGGAACAGTAAATTAGTGTATGAATTAGTATGCATAAGATTAAGAAAAGATAATAATCAAAGACAAAAGGAGTTATAATTAGATTATGTGGGTGTTTTTTATTTTTTATTTATTTAGTATTATTTATAGTTGGAAATTGAAGACAGAGAAAAAAAAAAGAGAGAGATTGAATCAAATAGAAAAAAAAAACCCCCAAAAACAAACAAATGTAACTGAAAATATGTTAAATTTAGAGACGAGAGTGTGAAAACAGTTGGTAGGGAGAGGAAGTTAATTTGTTAATATAAAGTCCGTTTCACACTCTCTTTCTCACACTTTGCCAACGCACTCAAAACCATATTATAACAAGAAATAGTAAAACCATCAAATCACCACCATTCACCACCACCGGAGCTGGCCCTCCACCGCTGTTACCACCATCACGACCACCACTCTTCCATTCCCCGCCACTCCTTGTGTCCTTTGCCCCCTCAACTATTATGAATATTGCATGCTTGTTTGCGCCACCAACATCATTACCACTTACACTAAAAGTTTCTTTTTGTGATTTTGACTATATATCAGCTTAAATATTTCTTCACATAAATTACTCTTTCTAGTATAACAATGTTGTTAGTTTAAGTGCTCTAAGTTCCGTAATTACACTTTTAACTTAGTTCGATTGAAATTTTTATAAGTCTTTTAAAGAAATTAAGGTTAGAATGCAATCGTTTTAGAAAAAATAGAAAAGAAAATTACTAACCATATGTGAGTTTTTAATTGTAATAAAAAAATTCAATTTAACACTGTATTTTTTTTTTTATAAATAAGTAATTTATTAAAAAAGGAAAAAACCAATTTGAGAATGATTCAAGGTAATAAAAAAATTTCACCTAGAACTAATACATCTGTAAGGAAATAGTACTTCACATAGATAGAAATATGAACAAGCCTCATGCAAGACTAAGAAAAGTGCAGACTTAGTAAAAGAATGAATTAGCTAAATCCAAGCTATAAAATTATTTGATCTTGAAATCCCTTATTTAATCAAGCTGTTCATCATAAAATTATTTTATTTTCTTGTGTGAACAAAAAAAAAAACCAAACCAATTCGTCATTTATAAGTTTCAATAAGAGAAATTTACCATTGTATATGTATCCATTCAATTTAAAATTTTAAGGCAGCAAAATTTATTTACTACTAACCGTAAATTTTTTTTTTTTTCAATATAAACTGCCAAAGTGTATATTTTGATTCATGAATAGTATATATTTGTGTAAATTAAGTTCTTTAGCTATAAATCTATTCAAATGACTCATAATTATCATATTTATTCAATCAGTTCCTATATATTAATTAAATACATGCATTTAAATAATTATAGTTAATTGAATATTTAGATGAAGAATTAAGTTAGTTAAATATTGATATTAAAGGGAGTCAATTGAATAAGTTTTCAGCTGAGATATTTAATTGCATATAATTAATAAATTTAAGGATCAAAATATGTTTTTTTTTAAATAAAACCTATATATTATAAAACAAAAAAGCCGATGGATAATGAGATGCATGTTCCATAATGGAAGAGACTTACGGAAAACTGAAAGAATGAAGTAAAGTTGCATGTGAATGAGTGGTAGTGATGTAATGCAATTAGCTTTCGCACACGTCTTCTTCAAGAAAAGGTATATATATATATATATATATATATATAAGAGAAGCACTGTGATTTTACAACCCTAGAGGCAACATAATTATTTTCAGGATTATCTTTGTAATTTAAGTATAATTATTTATGAAATTTGAAGGAAATAATTAGTTTATTAGAAAAAGACTGAAAGGTGAAGGGCAGGTAAAAAAGTTGAGGTGTAGAAGAAAAAAAAAAGAGGGGAGGGGAGTGAGTAGAATTGCCAATTCTAGTCTTATTGCGGGTTTGAATTGGATTGTTTTGAGTTCAAATTAGATTCAAATAGATATTTTTGAATCAATTTTGAGTTTCAAATTGAATTATTCAAAATTTTAATATATGAATTCGCTTATATATTTGAATTTGAGAGACCTCGTAGCATTAATCAACAGACCAATTAGAAAAAAAATTATTATCAAAGTCTACAAGTGAATAATTACTGTGGTATTATAGAGAGATTGTGAAGGAGAAAGAAAAGGAAACCCAAATCAATAACTTGGGCTCAACGAATCTGAAGATATGATTAGGGAGGGGTGCAAGTGCAACTGTAGCCCCACAGAATCTGCGCTTCTCCTCCTTTGCTTTTGTTTCTTTTTGCCTCTATAATTTGCTAATAAGCTTTCATGGCCTTTCATTTCTCATGCCTTTCTTTTTCCTTTTTCATTTTCTCTCTTTCCTTACCCCCTTTTTTTTTCACAATTACTCTTCCATACTTCACACTCACTCCTACTCTCTCCATACATACTAAAATAAATTAAGTAAATTAGCATCGAAATTGCGACAAATAAAATAATTAGGGATGAAATAGTAAAGAAATAATAATCTCTCATCACAGTGTTAGAGTAAAACCCTAAGTGGTGAGTACAAAGAGTCAAGATCCTAAATTAGGAAATGTGAAAACATATTTCAAATATTCTTGAGGGAGAGCAAATCTTTAAAAAGTATTAATAATTTATATATTATTACATACATTTTTAAAAGTTAAAGAGTAAAATTATCCATCCTTAAGTAAATGTGGCTTCACCACTGTCTCATCAATTATGACACACAAATATGTTAATTCGATGTCATGTTGAAAATGAATTCTATATTTATTTTCGTCCTCAAAAGTTAATTCAAGAGAAAGAATTGTCCAAATTATTTTAAAAAATATTAAAATTAATAAATTTTAGCTTAAATATATTAATCTAGTAAAATTTCGAGTTCAAATCTCTAATCGGACTCATTGTAATAAAAAAATTAAAATTTTCAGAAATTGAATTGATAATCTTTAACATACTAAAAAAGAAAATAATGGGTCAATGTCAGACGTTGAGGTTCATGATTTTTTTTAACTTCTAATCAGTTACTACAGTTACAATAAAATTTATGTATATATGAGATTGCAGGAATATATTAAATATATTAAATACTGGATAAGTATCTTTGTGAAAGGTGCATATGATTGCCTTATTATGTCAATTAATTTGCATCTAATCATTGTTCAATTCATGTACCATTGACCTATTCTCATTAATCTAATCAAATAATTAGTTATCTCTCTTTTTAAAAAAAAAAAAAATTCTCAATTAGTTGGTCTTTGATTACAATTAAAGGCAGCTCTTCCTTTCGAAATCTTAAATCCTTTTTTAATTTTTTATGTTATTTTGACATAAAGACAATGCAAAAACAAAAAATCAAATTAAATGTAATTAAGGCCAAATGTGCAAATCGGCCTTAGAACTATATACTCTAGTGTAAATTGACGCACACTTTCAATTTTGATTTAGTGTAATTAAGCTCTTAAGATTTAAATTTGGTGCAATCAAACCCTTAAAGCAAACTTCCGTTACGGTCCATTATCTCACTACTATTGAATTAACTCTGTATCTAAAAACAGCATTGTTTTGAATTATTTTAACTCCAAACAACGTCTTTTTGGTTAAGTAAATATTCAGAAAGAGAGTAGCCGAAATTGCATCTTTTTAGGGTTAAAATAAAATCGTGCCATTTTAATAAAAAAAATCTAAAGTCAAATGTATAAATATGTCGCCGTTTCCAGTTTGAATAAAAAAATTCATTTTTTAAAACGGCATCTTTTTGACAAGAGAGAAGGAAAATAAAATTAGAAAGCTTAAAAACCGAGAGCCCCAACCTGAAATTTCCCTTCCCATCTTTGAATCCTTAACTTTCCATTATCGAATTC
The DNA here is from genome assembly GCA_949630135.1 of Balakata baccata. NCBI lineage: Eukaryota > Viridiplantae > Streptophyta > Magnoliopsida > Malpighiales > Euphorbiaceae > Balakata > Balakata baccata. The sequence continues at coordinate 16,264 of CATIWF010067712.1, forward strand.
TTTCCGTCGCCAATGAAGAGCATCATATCTTCATTTTTTTTTCCTTAATCCCCATTTGTGTCTCCGTTAGCAATTTTTTCTCAAACTGAATTTTTAGACTTAGTGATTATAGCATTGTGACGCTCTACCTATATAATAAGATTATACCTATTATATAATTTAATAACAAGAATAATCCTATTATATAAATAGAATGTCACTATCTGTGCTTATTTTGTTTTATTATTGATTATTTTTTATCAGTTTATATATATATATAAACCGTTTTTGTAGTATCCATATGTATGGATGTATAAAATACAAAGCATGATAATTTAGGCCCACAAACTGCGTTTCAAATGTCCGCACTTGATATGGGCTCTAACTAACTTCTCTTCCTTCAACTTTACTATCTACAAACTCCTTCACCTGCGTGAAGAAAACTCATACTAAGTTATCTTTAGTTTAGTGGTATATATAGGCATTGAAGTTTTTTTATGCAAATATATAAATAAAGCATAACATATACGGTATCATGACATCATTTAACATGACATTATGAACATTATATCATGTTTATGAAACCTATAGAAATATCGTATTACATGCATGCAATATCTGTGTTCATTTCATATTATATGCCTTAACCTCTTTTCTATTATTCGTGCCATTAACCTCTTACCATCAATTATACTTGTCATATTCATTTTCTTTTCAATAAGTAACTTTGAGAAATATAGTCCAAACCTCATTTTTCGGATTGGACGGATACGGGGTGTGAAGTAGTCACACCCCGTCCAGGGTTAATCATCTTACTCACTCTCTGTATAGGGTAATAAAGTAGGCGCTCCTACTCCAAGGTTAGATATTCTACATACCCACTATGTCCTGTATGCTCGTCCGAGCTCTTCGAGTCAAAAGATTGAGTATAATAATGGATATGAGTGCCGGAAATAGAAACACTTAGTCTAAGGCTAGCAACCATGTTCCCCTCTCATATCTCGTTGCGATACATATCATTTATCCCATTTTATGGTGCACCATCTATTCTAAAGTAGTCTTCGGGTGGAGAAATGAGCATTTATACAAAATAAACATTTTTTTCACAATCTCATTCTTCTTGTTTCCATCATATTATTTATAATTTATACATGTTCATATATCACATTTATACTTATTAATAAATTTTCATATATTTTTACATCATACTATGATATTTGTGCCTAATTAGCATATTTTGGACCCACCAAAATATCATTTAAATATAAGTCACTATTGCTGTGAATAGCATTATCATGGCTATGACAAATTGGGCTGGCCGTGACTAGAAGTGTGCAAAACAGAATTGAATGCTTTTCGATTTTATTCGGTTTGGTTTTCTATTTAATGTTCGGTTTATTCAGTTCGGTTTTAAATATTTAAAAACCGATTAAACCGAACTGATCAGACTTTTATTTATATATTTATTTTTTTTAATGATTTATTATAACTTTTAGATAAACAATTATGATTTGTAATATTTTATTTTGATTTATGGTAGTATAAAGTCATGAACTATAAAACTTAATTTAATTTATGTTAACTAATTTTAATTTGGAGTAATTGATAAAGTTATAATAATTAGTTTTAATTTATCCCAATTTATAAAGTTGTGATAATTGATTTCAATTTATGATAATTCACAAAATTATGCTAATTAAATTTAATTTGTAATAATTATAGTAGTTGATAAAGTAGTTATTATATCAATTTATTATAATTTATGCTATTTTATTTTAATTTATAGTTATATTATTTAATTATAACTTTAACTTATATATTATGTTTGATAAAGTTATGACAACTAATTTTATTTTATTATAATTAATAAAGTTATAGTATTTGGTTCTAATATATTATAATTGATAAAATATAATAATTATTATAAATTTAATTAATTAGTTAACAAAACCGATTAAATTGAACAGAATCCAAAAATTTCGGTTCGGTTTTTATAAATTACCATTGGTACGGTTTCATTTTTCTAAATTTGGTTTGGTTCAAAACCGAATCAATGCACACCCCTAACTGTGACACCTGGTCGTGAATGCTACTGCATCTATGTTCATGGTCATGACAATTTCAGCATGATTGTGACGCTGGTTATGAAAGGTTCTAACTTATGCCTATGGTCAAATATTGTCACGATTCCACTTCTAAACACTTCCTAAACATGCATAGATTTCATTCATGGTCATTGGACACCAAAACAAATAAGTTATCACAACTCAAATAAAATCCCCAAAATGTATCATAACTGAGGTCATAACTTACACATTACATATACTTTGTGCCCACTTTAACACATATGCCATTTATATATATATATATATATATACACACTCTAATTAACCTTTCTAACTTTTAATCATGTCATTTCATGTTTCATATTACATAATATCATATTATTTAACTATTGGACTTATAAAAAAATTTTACTCTCTGTGTTTAAAAATACTTTAAAGTATTTTTTATTCTAGTAAATATTTTTTTAAAAATAAGGAATATTGTTGGAGATACTCGTTAAAAATAGATCATGTAATAGATGAGTGAAAGTCAATCTGGATTCTGAAGGACCCGTTTTTATGGTTAAGGCTGTGCCAATTACAATTGAAATTTTTACAAAAATATTAGAAAATGCCTAAATATTTACATAAATATAAAAAAAAAACGTCTAAGTATTTACAAAATACATGCATTTTAAGTTTAAAAAAAATGTTGAAACTACTGAATTTTTTTTAAACGAAAAAAGAATGCCTACAAATATTACAAAAGTACCAAAACTCAATATTTATCGAAATTTACTAGAAAATTAATAAAAGTTAAAATTATCCAAGGTTTACTAAAATGTACTCAAGATTTATTCAATATTTACACAAAATTTATCTGAAATTTATCTAAAATTTATCTAATATTTATTCAATATTTACCAAAAGTTTAACTGAGATCCAATATTTACCTGAAAATTAATAAAAGTTGAAACTATTCAAAGTTTATCAAATCAAAGGTTTATCTAATATTTACCCAAAATTTATCTACAGTTTACTAAAAAATTAAGGATAAATTATTAATACACCCTTAATTTTTAGTTGAATATACTAGTTAGTCCATTTATTTTTTGAAATATATTATAAAATTCTTCGGGTTTGGTTCTAATAACTAAAAAGACATTATATTGCTTTTGAATATAATATTCAATTAGTTAGCTAAAATATTCTGTTAGCCAACTAAAGAATATAAAAAATACTCTTATTTATTTATTTTTGATAAATTTGACATTTTATTAATTTAAAAATATAATATTAAAAAAAATGACAAATTTGACATTTTTGTATAAAGTTGAAGACATTAAATTTTTTTTTATATTTTCTCAGACAACAAAAGAAGGTAAATTTGATGTGTAATAGAAAAAATTAACTAAAATGACTATTTAATTTATTAAATCAAATATAAGAGATTTCATAATATATTTTCAAAAATACAGGGACTAGCTAGTATATTCTACCGAACTTCAAGGGGTTATAGTAATTTACCTAAATATTAATGAAAGTTAAAGTTATCCAAGATTTACCTAAAATTATTTGAGATTTATCTAAAATTTACCCAAAATTTACTTAAAAATTATCTAAAATTTACTAGAAAATTAATGAAAGTTAAAGTTATCAAGATTTATTTAAAATTTACCCAAAATTTACGAAGATTTATTAAAGATTTACTCAAAATTTATTCAAAGTTTACTAGAAATCCACTCAAAATTTACTAGAAATTTAGTGAAAGTTGAAATTATCCAATATTTTGTCAAAGTTTACAAGATGTTTACCTAAAATTTATCCAAAATTTACAAACTAAAACAAGATTTACCAAAATAAATGATCTTAATTAAGTTAATTAAATATAAATTTACATATTTTTTTGGTAATTAAAATTTATTTAAGATTTACTTTATATATTTATTTTAATAATTAAGTTAATTAAATAATGATTAAAAATAAATAAATGCATATATAAAGTTAATGGTAGCTATACAAATTAATAAATATTTATTTCATATTTAAAATATTTTTTCTTAATTGACAAAAATTTATACTAAATATACACTAATTACTATATTTAAAAAGAAAAAAAAAATAAAATGTCGATAAAAATAAAAATATTGACAATAAAAAAATGTCAAGTTTGTAAGAGCATCGTTAACCGATTGCAAATGAAATTGCAAAATCTCATGTGATAATTGTAAATACAATTATATGAATGTGGTGATAGCTTATAATTTTATAAATTCTATTTTAAATATTTTATAATAATTATAATTATTAATAATAAATATAATATATTAATATTAATTGGATTTTATAAATTAAAATTGATATAAATTGTAGAAATATATTATGTTTGAAAATGCTAATAAAATTTTATTAGACGTCGCAGTATAACCTTTAAAATAGACATCTAATTTCACGGAGTGTAAAGCTCTAGTCGTTGAAATTTCCTCATTACAATTTGGCAATTTGCAGAGGCGCACGCATAACGTACATAAACCATCTCTCTTTCTTCCGCAGCTCAGCCCTCACAGGCACCAGAGAAACCCCTTATAATATCTCAAACCTCTTCTAACTGCTCACTTTGTTAACGCACCATTCACCATTGCACAAAACAATATTTTCACTCTGTTCTTTCTCTTTGGTGGCATTGTGAGTACACAGAATATTCGGTTTGTGTTATTGTGTGATATTGTGCGATTGATGCCTTGTTTTTGTAGCAGGAGGAGGAGGAAGTAGAAGGATATAACGGGAAATGGAGTCGACGGAGTCATCTTACGTCTCATCACCAGAGCCGCCGCATAAGAGATCTCCTCCGCCGCCGAAATCTCCTATTTCTGGTAGATCTACTTTCTTTCTCTAGAATTTTGTGGAATGATTTATGGCATTAGTCCATTTAGCTGTTTGTTAGAGCTAATTTTAGCTCCAGGAAGCTGGTGCGATGAATTGTTGTTTTAATTTTGCATCTCCGTTGTGTACTTCTTCTGTTTTGAATTGTGGTCGTTTTGAGGTGAATTGAAACCCTAATTTAATATTGTATGTTTGTTTTGTGAGAGAAATAGACGGGAGAATGTAGGGAGGGGTAAAGTTAGTTCTACGATCTGTTTGGCCTTGGAAAGTTGTGTAAAAGTAGAGAAAAGGTAAATTTTTTAGTTGCACTGAGCTGATTTAGCTTTATTGAGGTAATTTGACCTGTGATGTAAGGTTTATATGAGATTATGTGCTAAATTTTTTGTTTATTAAATTAAAATTATCAATAAAAAAAGTTGTTAGAATAAATGGGGTGGTAGACTTCTAGTAAGTGTTTAGTTCGGCTTCAAGATATTATTGAAGCATTAATCTATGCTCTTAAGTCTATTAAATTAGCTAAAAGTCCAAACAACATAACTTATCTGCTTGACATGCTTCATTTGGTGTTTTTGTCAATTGTATTTTCTCCTACAAATTGAAATTATCCTATAACTCTGATAAATAGCATGCTAGTGCTTTACATTTATATAATTCCAAACTTTCACAGGTAGGAGAATCATATGCATGGTTTCTATTCTTGGATGTCATGTTAATTTAATGCTTGATTTCTCATCAGAATACCCCTGTTGATGATCTAATTCATCTTTCAAATTTGAGGTCTCAATTATGTTATTCCTTCAGTGAGTTTCCTACAGCCAAAGTTTCTTGAGTTATATAACTATATGGATGGGAAGAGATTTTATTTGATCTGTAGGCGCTTTTATTGAATGTAGTGGTCATACCTATTGTGGTGTTAAAAAATTTAGATGTATTTTAAGCTTCTCGTAATTAATTAAGTGATCATCCTTGTTTAAAATTTGTGATCAATTCTATTCTTATGTAGTGATGTTAATGAGATTCATATGATAAAGCATATATGAAGTTAGCTTCCTTGGTTAAGGTCTCTAATGCCCAACTGTTTTATTGATAACAAGTGGATAATTCTAATTTACGTTTTCCTCTCTATATCTCATTTTAGTGTCTGTTGGCCAGGCCAGCTAAGAAAAGATTGCTGTTCTAGGTGTAACTCATTAAATTTAAGAATTGATTTTCTGATCTGTACTTTTATGTTATAAATGAATTCATACTCCAACCTTGAAGTTTGTTTTTAATTTCTTTTCTGCTAATCTATTTCTTATCATGTTTTGTTGCCATCAGATTCTGCCGAGAAGCCAACATACATTAGATTTCTTGTTTCAAATGCTGCAGCTGGTTCAGTCATTGGAAAGGGTGGTGCCACAATTACTGATTTTCAGTCACAATCAGGAGCGAGAATTCAGTTGTCACGCAATTATGAATTTTTCCCAGGAACATCTGATAGAATAATTATGATTTCTGGAACCTTGGATGATGTGTTAAAGGCTGTGGAACTTGTTCTTGCTAAATTGCTTAGTGAGGTAATTATTTTGATGCTGGCTTATTCCACACAAGCTATCTGTTTTATGATGTTCAATTCATCAATCTATTTTTTCTTGGTCAGCTTCATATTGAAGATGGTGTTGATGTTGATCCAAGAATGAAAGTGAGACTAGTTGTTCCAAATGGCTCTTGTGGTAGCATAATTGGGAAGGGAGGGGCTATTATAAAGTACGAAATACTGCTTCTTCTTCTTCTTTTTTTTTCTAGTATATTTAATGTTATGCCTTGAATAGTTTAGTGAATGGAATATAATTTGGTTAATGCAATTTCATGATTCATATTTGAATTCTTCAAAATATTTGCAATCACGATTAAGGTGCGGTGCAAATGTTTTCTTTCTTCTGTTATTTTCTTGATTGATAGTGTGAGTTTGTTCAATATGATTTATATTTCTTCAATTCAGTAGCTGATTTTGAAAAGCTTCTTAGCTGCTGTGGCATACTCTTAAGTATGTGAGAAACTACAACAGCAATTTGTAGTCCTTTTATTTCACTACTGCATTCCAAATTAGTATTTAGCTTTCAATTTCCAAAAACAAGGTTTGTGCAAGTGCTAATATCTTGCTTACATTTATATTTCTCAGTCAAGTGTGATTCAGAAATTCCTTTAACAAGAGCAATGGCAAACCCTAGATTTTAAGATTTGATACCAAAATAAATGTAACACCTTGTACCTTAAGAAATCACATATCCTTATATCAAGTTATCACGTATGGCACAAGAATAAGACAAGATCCTGTTCACATTGAGTAATATTTTTTTTTCATCATCATATCATATTGCGTCGTTCAACAATTCAGTGAATCGGCATCAAGGCTTTAACCATGAACATAAATATCACATATGTTAATAGCTCAAACATTGTGCCCAAATATTTCAAGTTTACGAGATCGAGTCATTCTAAGACCATCTGGTTGTGTGCAAATCAGCATCATTCAACAATTTAGGAACCTCTCACACAAATTTGGACTCAGACATAAGACCATTTAGTTGCTAATTCATTTCTCCGCTTCATGAGCTATTTGTGCGGGTTTCAAAGTGGATCCATGTTGGTTTATGACTTTTAGGAATCTTTAGCAAGTGCCATTCGCTTGAACGCTTTAAGTTAAGACGACATTGGTTATGATAAAACATGCATAAATTGGCAATGCCATGCATAGTGGCTTAGAGGACTCTTTTCTAGAGTTAAATGCACTTTTGGTGGACAGAATTTTATACTCACCATATGAATTGGCCTGGTGTCTTTTGTTAACCACCTCTTTTGGTCCACATATTATTTCCTATGAGGCGTGCTTCTCCTTCATTCATATTCTTGCATGGTATTATACTTAATGAATTTGATGGTAAAGAGTTTATGTCATGGGTAAGCACAGTGTAGTCAAAGGCGCACCAGGTGCTCACCTAGGCGCAAAAATGAGGCGATGACAGCCCTCATCGCCTTTCAACATGTTAGGCGAAGCGTGTTTACTCAGGTTCACACTTTATGTGCCTAGGCGAGTGCCCGAAAGAAAGCAAGAGGTGCAGATGGCTAAATTAGGAAGCTGAAAATAGCTAAATGTTTTCATGACACAACAAATTCCATGCTAACCATAGCCCTTTTTACTTCAGTTTTCCTTCTCATTGGTTTAAAGCTCACATACAAGCAATTTTCCGAGAGTTTCTTGTTATTACAACCGAAGTTGTAGCTCCCTCTCTCACTTTGGTGTATCGGCCACCAAGTAGCTAAATGTTTAAATTTCTTCATTTCTTCATGTACTCTTCTCAAGTCAACCTTTTTCCAATTTGATTAGTAAGATTTGAAGAGAAGATAAAGGAAATTTGAATGTAGAAGGGCTTGGATTTGAAGGACAGTGGAAGAAAGAATAAAAGCCAAGTTTTGTTTATGTAAATCTGATGAGTGAAAATATGCCTACTTTTCTATATTCTTTTATACTTTGATTAGAAGTGGGTTAGTGTGCCATGTGCATGTGTGACACGTGGGCTGTGCAGTCTTTTGTACTTTGAGTGGATTAGCTTGTTGTGTGCATGTGTGATAGGTGGGTTGCATGCAAGAAATACTTAGTTTAATTAATCATTATTTACTTACATTAATTATTTTAATCAGTAATTTATTTTAATTAATCATTATTTACATTAATTATTTTTGGCTCTAATCTTTTTTCTAATTTAGCTATCTTTTGTTTTTAGTTGTATTTTTTGTGTGTTCAATATTTTTTATTCATAGTTGTTAAAGGCGAAAGGCGCACCAAGGTGATAAGAGCTCCTATCACTTGAGGTGCAAGGCAAGGCGCGCGCCTGGCGAAAGTAAGGCGCACAAAACAAAATAAAATGAAAGAAAATAAACCTAGGACTCATATCACAAGTTCACAATATAACACATACATAAAAGTAAAATATAGTCTTATAAAATAGTTAGAATTCTTAGTCCTATAATAGTACTATTACACTAATATTATAGTAGGTTCTACACTCCTAATCTCATAATAAATATTAAAACTTCTTGAATGAGAAGAATAATAAGAACCTTGAACTCTAGCTAAAAAACTAATTCAAAACATCTTGCATTCAGTTCATATTTCCGACTCCAATTGAAACTTGCATTCAGTTCATATTCAGTATGGGATAAAAATAGCACAAGCCTAAATTAAATCATGACAATAAAGCTTAGAAAATACTTAGAAATTTCACACAAGTCCCACTCATCAAAACATCAACAAGTGATCACGATAAAACAAATATTATAAGTCTCATTTATTCACTGAACAGAAAATCAACAAGGAAAAAACTCAAGCTAGAAACATGTTGTAATTAAGTGTCATATATTATCTATGGACAAAAGGACATGATGTTCACAGTTAATATTATGGCCAATTTTAACACAATCTCCAGTTACCCAAACAGGCATTTAGGCAGCCATGACAATTAGAGTACTCATATGAAATAAAGTTGCTGGTACAAACATTTCCAGCTCCTATGCCTATTTGATCACATTCACTTCTGGTTAAACAATCCATCCATATGCTCAAATCACATCTTATGCTCTACTTCGAAGGCGGACAGCAGCTGGACGGCGAAGGATGAAAGGGACAGCGGCAGCAAGCAGCAAGCAGCAGTGGCGTTTTGGCGAAGAGATGAAAGAAGAGAAAGAAGAGAAGAAGGGGAGATCGGCAATCTCACCTGGGGGTGCCTCAGCCGAGGCAAGGATCCCTCCTCAGCCACGTTTGGGGCGGCTCAGGCGCCAAGGCCGTCGCCCGCGTTAGGCTCGCTTTTGACAACACTGTCTTTATCTTCCATATGTGCTGATATTTTCTCATCTATAGACATATATAAAATTATTTTAGAAATTTGCGCCTTACTTCGACCAGGCAAGTGCTTTTTTTGCGCCTTGCGATTGAGGTGATAAAAGATTATATCGCCTTGAGTGCGCCTATCGCTTTTGGCTACCTTGGGTAAGCAGCTGCATGTTTATAGCCAGATGAAAATACTGTAATTTAAGGATGACAAGTTACTTGTATGCCAAAGATATTAATATGCTTTCGTTTTATTGTCACTAGAAAATGTAACCTTATGGTGTTTAGAAAGATTGATATATAAAAAAGAATTCAGGTTCACTTGATGGACTGTAACTGTAGTAGGCTCATTGACATTATCTTGTACTTTTGGGCTCAGGGAGTACTTGCTTTAACTAATATCTGTTGACCCTTAATAGTTTTGGTGGAATTGCTTAGTTGCCAATTTCAACCTGTTTTCACTTAGCACACTTGTAGCAAATAAGTCCAGATAATTTCTCGCATCTAAATGGCGGATACTCTTGTTAAAGGGGGAGATTGAAAATGGCAAGCAAGTCCTGGGAATTGTGGTGTCTGTCACATCACTCATGTCTTGCTAAATTGTCAACATTCACCTGCTACTGCTTATAGCTAAACCAAATAGAGCTTTTATTCAATTTTGATCTGGAACTTCATGGTGGAGTATTAAAGATTGATCTTGAGTCACTAGGGGTGCACTGCAGCACCAATTGCCTGATGGTTCAAGGAAAGTTTGATTTTGAGGAAAGATTTAGTGATAATATATCTTGTTAAATGTGTTATGTTCTTTAATATGGATGACTATATTCTTCTTAGCCTTTTTTTGGTCCACATTTGTCAATTATGTATTTGGAAACAGCTTTCCTATATCTTTTAAAGGTTTTTTCACTTAGAAAGTTGTTTGTATTTGGCTTTAAAATAAGTTGTTGTGGGGGTGGTTGCGGGATGGATTGTTTTCATCAGCTGTATGCATGATCTGTTATTGTATTTTCTATCCATTTCTAATATTAAGCGTTTTTGTAAGACTTCGATAAAGATCAGAAACACAGGTTCTGTATTTTCATAGAAAGAAATGGAGGTACAGCAGCTGAATTTTGAGACTCAGCAAAGTCTTCTCTTAGCCAAAAATTTACATAAATTTTCCTGTGCAAAAACCCACCTCATGATTATTCTCTTATACCGAATACTTAGCTACCACACTTTATGCACTCATGACAAAAAGAAAGATCCTGGTGACTACAGCTGTCCCTAGGACCACTGCCCACCCAACTGATCATTTTGGAGAAATAATGCCTGTTTCTTACATCTAGAGTATTTGTAAATAATTGGTGGCTTATCAGACCTACATCAGAAACAGAAGCATATGACTTGCTTCATCGTGGCCTTGGGCATTTTATATGTCTATTGTGGATGCTTCTATACTATGTGGGTCATTGTTTGATATATTGCAGTAGTTTTAATAAGTATGTTTTCTCTACTCTTTTTCTATTTTTTCCCGCTGTCTTGCTGATTGGGATGTTTTCTTAATCCTCTGGGTGGTATTTTGTTTTTCATCTCCCCTTTTCTTAAACCAAGTTTCATGGGGGCATCATTTTGCCAAGGGGTTTAGCACTGCAATTATTGATGTTTTATTTGCTTGATCTAAATGATTGAACTGTCATTTCACAATAATCTTTTTGCAACATCAGCTACAAGTTAGCTGGATTACTTGCCATGTGAAGCAGAGGGAGAAAAAGAGGCACATGCTGATGATATCAGGATTTACATTTTACAGGTCATTCATTGAAGATTCCCAAGCTGGCATTAAGATATCTCCACAGGATAATAATTATTATGGGATGAATGATAGACTGGTGACATTGACTGGAACCTTAGAGGAGCAGATGCGAGCAATTGATCTCATTTTGTCCAAGTTATTTGAAGATCCTCATTACTTGCAGACTATGAATTCTCCATTTCCATATTCAGGTTGTCTCTTGCCATTAGCTTATCAATCATACTTTTGTTTTTGCTCTAACTACTTTTAGTTATACTACATTGGTGTGAAATGGATTTGGGTTGATCCACCTTCATTAGCTTTATTATGGTTTATGTTTGGAATTAGGAAATTTAAGGGGAATGTTTTGGATTTGCAATCAAATGGGGAGCTGGTTAATTTGGTTTTGATCCAGAAAATTAAGAAACAACAGGTGCGGAAAAAGAGAGAGTAGATTACCATTGGAGTAGTCAAATGTGTCTTTAAACTAAAATTGGATATCGTTTATTTCTTTATGAAAAAGCCTAGGAAAGTAACAATACTATTACATGCATAGTGTGGGATTTGAATAAATGATAGTTTTGATCATGTGCTAGAGATTATAGCTTCAAATGTTAAAATAAAAAAAAAAAAAAATAAATACTAAATGGCTACTAAATAGAGTAGAAATATTGGTAGAAAAAAATTTGGCATATAGAGGATGAGCAAGATATGTCATATATCTTCAATTTTGATTAGAAACTTGCCCTCTTATAGTATCGAATCAATTTATTCTTTCTTTTTTCTAAGTATTGTAATTAACTATTATTGGTTCTCTTACTAGTTTGTAATATGTTTTGACCCAAAATGAAATTCATTAACTCAAATCAACTTCTTCAACTTGCTCTAATGTTAACCTTATTATTTTCTTTTTTCTTTTATTTGAAAAGCATGGCAGATTATGCAAGAATACCACAACAAGGCATTCTAAGAAAAAGAAAAGGATAAGTGTTAGTTTGGTGGTTGAGAAAATATCTTGAATTGGCTGTAACAGATGTATCTATACTTCTATAGTAGCCATCCAACTTAAATATTTAGATAATATATTTTTTTTGACGTTAAAAACTGCTTACTAGTAAATATCCTGGAGAACACTATGAGCCTAAACAATTTATTATGAGACTTGGTGTTATGTGAATGTCAAAATGATTTGAACCTGTCGCATAATTAATTTCCAATAAATACCTGAGCTATCAGTGTTAATTAGCAATGAAGATGATTCATCAATTACAGGATTTAAACATGGAGAATCCATCCCTTGCTTGGCCTTGGGCCCTTAAAGTTTTAACCATGTTGACATAACTAGGGAAAAAAACATCACTGCAGGTTGGAGATGATTGCTTGTGCATTTTTTTGCTTTTTTTTTTTTTAAATTAAATAATTCTTTTAACATCTTTGTTTCTTCATTTACATTATCAATTTAAAATATAATCTTTTTTTTTCCTCAAACCAAAAGATTTGGTACTTCTAAAGATTTCAATGCTCTATATGAAGTTCTTGTTTAAAATTAGTCAGTATGATGTCAGCATTTGAGATATTCTGTTGCTCCTTGTGGTGTTTATAGCTTTTTTTATTCTTAATCTCCTGTTTTATTTTATTTTATTTTTTGGCATAATATAAACAGACCCTTGAACTTGCACAAATGCATTACATTATCAATTAAAAATATGGTACTGATAGGAACCATCTATCCACTTACAAATCAAGCAACACAACCCAAATACAGAAGCACAACTCAAAGAAACTAAGCACAGAAATGAAGGAAAACAGTGGCAAAGATTGATATATTCTGGGAATGAAATTGAAGGAATACAATGCCCAAGGAGTAATTCGAGAGACTCCCCACTCTCCCTGACAATTCACATAAAACTCTCCATATCTTATCCACTCAAGAGCTGCTCTATTATTATGAAAATACCCCAATTCCAAAGCATAACAAACTGACTACCAAGATTCTCTCCCCCACAGCAAAATAAATAATTACAGCCGGATGGCAGCTCTTTTTCCATTTCTGCCCTTCCTGCTATAGTAAGTGACCTGAATGAGATCCTAACATTACCCACTGCCCAAAGATCAACCTTGTCCTCAAGGTTGAAAGATTCGTGAATTTGGGCTGTGATTGGTGGTGGATCTCCATAGGAAAGACTATTACCCAACATATTGCCTTTATAAGATGAATAACCAGTGATCATATAATGTTTCGCAATTAAGACATGATGGCTGATCCTGCTCACAACATTATCGCAAACAGATGCGCACCCAAAATCACAGCTATGTACTCCGCCACCATAGTTATTAAAGGCGCAAGGCGTACTAAGGCGCTAAAGGGGTCCTGGAGCCTAAGCACGAGCTTCAGAGATGCAAAAATAAAAAATAATTGAAAAAAATTATAAATTTTTTTATTAGACTACTAGCAAGGTGATATAATATTATAAATATTAAAACTCAAAACACATAAGTTATAACAACAAAATAGAAACACATACACAGAAAAAAAAACTCAATTAAGGTTTGATATCCTAAATACAAGGCTCTCATGCTTATTAAACACACAAGAATTCTAAACTTACTGATACTGTATTTAACAAGTGCTAACATTTATCAATTATGAATTATTATAGCAAAACACAATTTACAAAGCACAATTAGTCTTGCGCCTAAATTGTGCTGTTCAAATTATTTTTGTGGAGGATGGAACATATGTTTTCTTTGCCCTAACCCTTTTTTTTCCTTTTGATTGTTTGTTTTGGAAATAATTAGGTGTGGTAAGACATACTAAGAGTTCTTTTCAATTTATAATCAATGCTTTAAATTTCCTCACACTAAAAAAAAAAAAAATACAAATATTAAACTAATGTCACAAAGGCGCGCCTAGGCGCACCTCGCCTTAGGCTCAAGGTGCACCAAGGTGCGCGCCTTTGTAATAATGCGCGCGTTTGGGATTTCAAGGCGGTGAGCTTTGAGCCTGGTGAGCTTTGAGCCTGAGGCACGCCTTTAACAACTACGTCCGCCACAATCAAATCTCATTTTAGCTAGCTCAAAGGTCTCCTTTAGCTTCTTTCTCACACATTTCATCTTCTACCAAAGCGAAACATAATCATAAAAATTCACATTAAAGGTATAGGTTTCAGGATTTAGTAGTATCTGGTTAAGAATTGGTTCGGCAGCCAAGTCATCCTTGTGTACCTTCCAATTGCTCTTGTGATCTTTAAGTAATGTCTTCCAATTGACAAGAATTACACACTTAGCGTTGCTTTCCATTCCAACCCACACATTCTCACTTACCCTTACATTCCAACAAACCAAAATTTCCTTGGTCATTTCATCGAACAACTTTTGTGCGTAAATTAATGTACAATCCAGCAGCGTTGAAGGGTCATCCAATAATTGTCCCCAATAAAACCCAGTTGTTTTATCAAAGAAATGCATAAACAAATGTTTCTTTTCATACAATCCCGATATTGTGCTCTCATATCATCAAATGCCATAACTAACAGACTCAAAATTGTTTTTGCTGCATCTTCTCCGCTAATCTCCCTCATTCCCCACTCCGCAAGCCTCGACAGTGATAACTCCCTCGATTGTGTCCCCACCAACTCTAATCTAGCATTCAGTTTGGCTACCAAGGCTCCACTAATACACTCTTCTTGTGCATACATCGTCTTCCCCCGTGAGTAGACATCGGCAACTTGGGTTTCATGAATCTCAATACCTTCAACAACTGATGTGTTGGGGAAATTTCCTTTAGCAGCACTGTTTCAGCGTTAATTTCATAATCTTCTGTCTTGTCGTTCCCTCCGTTTATCACATCAAGAGCTTGATTAGGCAGATGTCTGGCCAGTAGCTATTGGTAGCGGCTTTCTAACTTTGCTCTTTCCCTTCGTGCATGTGGCTCTTGAGTTCGTGGCTAGGGTTCGTGATGTTTGCCTTTGTTTAGGTCGCTAACTTCACCTTTGGATTCTAGCTCCTTATTGATTTGGTTGTTGGGTAGCAGAGGTTGGTTTCTCGCTGTATTGAGAGAAAGAGGGCTCTCGGAAGACTTGAAGAAGAGAGGGTTTCGTTTGGGTATGGTGGTGGCTAAAGGAACTAAACCCAATTGCTCCTTAACCCATTGGGCCTTATCCCAGCATGGTGTAAGTCTTCTGCACTTCTTCAAGTGCTGGTTTTACTCTCTTCACGTCTCCACCAACAGTTTGCTTTGTCGGAACAGACTTTAGAGGAGATGAAGCCTCAATGCTAATTTTTTGCTTCTCCAAAATAGGATCCCGAGATGACGAATCATTGTTTGCCACCTTTGAAGTCGGATCTAGGATTGGAATGGTAGCTAGAGGGTGCTTAATGTTGTAATGGCATTGGAGCATCCCCAACATTTTTTCGATTTGAGAGATCCGCTTCGGCAATTCATTCAACTTCTCAATATCAAGTTGATCCCAACCCATCTTATCCTTCAGCTTCTCAGCCCAAGTTTCCACTTCTTTTCGGTAGGGATCTAACCGCTCTAATACCAACTAATAGGAACCACCTATCCACCTACAAATCAACATAGCCCAAATACAGAAGCACAACTCAAAGAAACTAAGCACAAAAATGAAGGAAAATAGTGGTAAAGATTGATATATTTTGGAAATGAAATTGAAGGAATACAATGCCTAAGGAGTAATTCGAGAGACTCTTCACTCTCCCTAACAAGTGACATAAAACTCTCCATATCTCACCCGCTCAAGAGTTGCTCTATTTATTTTGAAAATACCCCAATCCCAAGGCATAACAAACAGCCTGCCAAGATTCTCTCCCCCACAGCAAGATAACTAATTACTGCTAGGTGGCAACTCTTTTTCCATTCATGCCCTTGCTATAATAAGTGATCTGGATGAGATCCTAACATTATCTGCTGCATAAAGATCAACCTTGTCCTCAAGGTTGAAAGATTCGTGAATTTGAGCTGTGATTGGTGGCAGACCTCCATATGAAAGACTATTACCGACCATGTTGTCTTCATAAGTTGAATAACCAACAATCATATAATATTCGAAATTAAGACATGCTAGCCGATCTTGCTCACAACATTATCGCAAACAGATGTGCACCAAAATCACAGCTATGTACTCTGCCACTAGCAAATCTCATACTAGCTAGCTCAAAGGTCTGCTTCAGCTTCTTTCTCACACATTTCATCTTCTCCCAAAACGAAACATAATCATAAAAATTCATGTTAAAAATATAGGTTTCAGGATTTAGTAGTATCCAGTTAAGAATCAGCAGCCAAGTCATCCTTGTGTACATTTAGCTTTTGTTGTTCTTAATTTATGTTTTATTATTTTGGCATAATATATAAACACGCTCTTGAAATTGCACAAAAGTGCCATTTGCACACTCCAACTTCAAGAGTCACCTATTACACATTTCATGTTGTAAAAAGTGTAACATTTGCACCTCTGTGGAGGCGCATGGCAGAGAGTGAGAAGAGGAATGGGACAGGCTCCTAAAAAAAAAAAAAGAATACTCCTCTATTACTCTATGCCACATATTCCATATGGGTGCAAATGTTGCTTTTTTTTTTTTGTATTTATTTTTTATAACATGAGGTGTGCAATAGGTGAGTGGTGCTTTTGAGCAACTTCAGAGGTATATTTATATATCATGTTTTTTTTATCTTAGTTTGCTTTGAAGTGTAAGTTCAAAGTTTTTTCTAGCCTATTGTGATATAATTATTGTTTAGTTCCAAGTGTTGGCTGAAAGGTCTGGTATTTATACAGAAGTTTGTAAACAACATTTGAAAGTTTTTTTTCCAGCCTATTGTTTTAATGCTACTGTTTTGTGAGAAAGTCTTGGATCCTTATAGAAGTTTGTTTACAAATGTGTATAGATTTTAATTGATAGCATTTAATACTAACTAGAGTTCATACATTTGGTCCACAATGACTGGAATATGTGGTTTGAAAGAGCAAAGAAGGGTAAATGGTACTTTAGTAGAGCACATTGATAAACACTAGCAACACAATTTGAAACATACAAGAGAATGGGTAAAGTAATGGGAGAATTTCATTAATGTAACGAAGCATTAAGCAATATACCTCTATTGCTACCCTTTCCTCAATCACCCAATACCAGAATTTTCATACCCCTAACAAATACTGTGGTAGCTATATATACTACTTCCCTACCTTCTAACATATAGCCCTCAAAACCGGAAAATATCTTTCTTGCCTTATTCTAGAATACATAGTAGTTATACTCAAATCTTTGAGTCAGCTGCCTCTTCATCAAGAGCTGGTCCACTTTTGCTACAATTCCAGCACCCACTTCATAGCAAACAAGTGGTCGAGGATCTCACCCATTCACCACGTTGAAAGGAGTAATGTTAATAGACTTGTGAAAAGAAGTATAGTAGCTGTATTTAGCCCAAGAAAGCTAGTCAAGCCATTTGGAAGGCTTTTCAGAAACAAAACAGCGTGGGTAGGCCTCTAAACATCTCTTCACTACCTTCGTCTACCCATCCGTTTGCAGATGGAAGGCAGTTCTCATTTTGAGGTCCGTGCCGGGAAGCTTAAACAACTCTCGCCAGTAGTGAATGAGAAAAATTTTGTAGTAGTCCGAAACCACTGTTTTGTGGATATCATGCAGCCTAACAACTTCTTGCAGAAATACTTTAGGCAGGAACACCGCAGTAAAAAGGTGTTTTAATGGCAAGAAGTGAGCATACTTGCTCAATCTATCCACAACCACTAATACCACACTCATACCATGAGATTTAGGAAGCCCTTCCTCAAAATCTAGGGAGATATCTTCCCATACCTGGTTAGGAATAGGTAGTGGTTGGAGCAAGTCGGATGGAGCAAGGGCTTGGTACTTATTGCATTGGCACACCTCACAAGAAACAAATTTCTGCACATCTTTCTTTATTCCTTGCCAAGAGAATTTTTTTGCAAGTCGCTGATATGTTTTAAGCACTTCGGCATGGCCATCCACGACACATCCATGAAATTGAGCTAGTAATTTTGGTAATGTAGGGGAAGAGGCTGAAAGCACTATCTTGCCTTTGAAATACAGCCGGTTTTGGTGGAAAGAATACCTCAGATATGTAGTGCCATCTCCTTGCAATTTCTATCTCTTCTCACTAAGAGCCAGGTCCGTTTTAGCTTGCTGGATCAATTATGAAACTGAACTTTCTAATTCCACCATATTCAATTCAGCGTGGACACAATACAATGCATCAGCGGCTCTACTCTCAGCCCTAGCCTTGTATATGACGTCAAAATTGTACCCTATCAACTCCATCAACCATTTTTGACAGTTGCCTTCAATCACTTGCTGCTCCAATAAGAATTTAACTTTTTTGGTTGGTATGAATAGTACACTTGCACCCTTATAAGTAAGGTTGCCATTTTTAAACTGCAAAAACTATAGCCATGAGTTCCTGCTAATAGATTGGCTTATACTTGTCCACTTGGTTGAGCTTGTGGCTGTAGAAAGCAATGGGCATGTTGTCTTGCATGAGAACGGGCCCTAAACCACTCTCGAAAGCATATGTTTCCAGAATGAAGATCTTCTCAAATTCAGGTAAAGCTAAGGTGGACAACTTGGTCATGGCTAATTTGAGCTGTTGAAGGACTTATCATTGATTGAGGGGCCATGCCAATTTGCTATACCCCTCCACGAATTTGCAGTAGTAGCCGGTTAGATCCAAAAAATTCGTGCAACTCCTGGATGTTCCTGGGTGTAGGCCACTCTTGCATGACCTGAATTTCACTAGGATCGGCAGATACTCCTTTAGCCATGACCATATGGCCTAGATACTCTATCGTATCTTGAATAAAAGAGCACTTTTTGGAATTGGCAGAGCTGACGCCTCTTCAAAATGGTAAGCACTTCCTCGTAAGTGAGCAGTATGCTCTTCAATGGATCTGCTATACATAAGTATATTGTCAAAGAAAGCCAGAATGAACTTGCATAGGATGGCTAGAATACCTCATTCATTAGAGCTTGGAAGGTGGAGGGGGCATTTGTGAGCCCAAATGGCATCACCAAGAATTCGTAGTGACCTTCATGAGTGCGAAAGACTGTTTTGTTATAAGACTTTTGTTGATGTCTTATGCTCTGACCCATATATGGTGGTAATCGGAGTTAAGGTCAATTTCGGTGAAGATGATTGCCTCATGAAGCTCATCTAGTAGTTCGTCAATCACTGATATGGTGAATTTATCCAGCACTGTAACTTTGTTAAGAGCCCGGTAGTCCACACAAAATCTCAAACTCCCATCCTTCTTCTTGACCAATAGGACTGGATTAGAGAAAGGGCTACTGTTGGGTCTAATTATTCCTGATGCTAAAATCTCAGTTACCAATTTCTCAATTTCCCCTTCTGCACCTGGGGGTATTGATATGGCTTGACACTGATACGAGAAGTGCCATCCTTAATGGCATGATCCCTCTATACCTGAGGAGGTAGACCTGGTGTCATATGAAAGACTTCATCAAATTCTTGGGGTAGAGCTGAGATCTCTGGGGCTTTTTTTGACTTTGGCTCAACCATCTCTTGACTACTCCTCTTGGATAGATTCGGATTACCCAACTAGAACAAGATTCCATAACCTTCTTTCTTGATTATTTTCCTCATGGACTTGAGTGTTACTCGAGACTTACTTAGCCCTGGCTCGCCCTTAAGCTTGATTAGAACACCATCTACTGCAAATTTCATGGTTAGTTTGCTCCAATTCATTTGCAAGTTCCCCAAAGTTGACAGCCATTGAACTCCCCAGTATAACTTCACAACAACCAAGCTGCATTGGAAAGAAATCATCCACCACTTCTAGGTTTTCCAGAAACAAGTGTACATTTCTACATATCCTTGAGCCAATGACTTCTTCTCCTGTGCCCAGAGTAATGCCATACTGCTGAGTTGAATCCACTTCCTGTCCCAACTTTTCTACTATTTCCTTAGAGATGTAGATGTGGGAAGTCCCACTATCTATCAGAGTTACCACCTCCTTTTTGCCAATCACCCCCCTTATCTTCATGGTGTAAGTAGGAGTTAACCCAACTAAGGAGTTAAGAGACAGCTCTACATGTTTTGTTTTGGCTTCTTCTACCGGCTCCCCTGTACTTTTGGCATTTTCTTCTTCCTTCCCACTGTCATTGTCGTTGTTGATCTAAAGCACATGTAGCTCGCGCTTGCGGTAGCGTTTTCCGGTGGTATAATGCTCATCATAGCGACAGCACAAGCCCTTCTCTCGCTTGGCTTTCATCTTCACATCCATGAGCCTTTTAAATTCCCCAATCCTCGGTTTTTCCTTTACCACCGGCGAGCATTCTCCTCCTTGACTGCTCTGGTAGGTTGTTGTTTTAAACCCACAGGTGGCTCCTGTAGCAGCTGATGGAGAAGTTAGGGTTCTTGTTTTTGTCACCTGGATTAGGCCTTTAGTTGTTTTGAGGGCTGTGTTTTTGTCTTTTATTCTTTGGGCTAGTTCCATTTTCTTGGACAGACTCATGGGTCCAATCATTCTAAGTTCAGCCATATCTCAGATTTGAGCTCATTCACAAAATTACTTTCAATTTTCTCCTCAGAGATATCCTTGAGTGGAGCAGCAAGGATTTTGAACTGCCTCCGATATTCTCGCACTGTGGTGACTTGTTTTAGTGCCAGAGATTGCTCATATAGCGAGCCTTCATATGTGGGTTGAAATCTCTCCAACAACATTCCTTTGAGCTCTTCCCATTCCGGAAATGGTTGCTGGCGATCAGCACATTGATACTCGGAAAGAGCTTCTCCCTCCATTCAGATTGCCGCTGCTTCTAGTTCCTCTGCAGCTGTTAATCGATTGACTGAGAAATATCGCTCAGCCCCGAAGACTCATCTGTCGGGATTAACCCCATCGAAGATTGGCAGCTCTAACTTCCTCGCAGCAACCTCAGTTCTAACCTCCCTTATCTCCCTGGCGTTATCAATCGCCTTCTTCTTCTTCTCTGATGTGCTGCTGGATGCCATCATCAACTGTTGTGCTGAATCATTCGGAGTGGGTTGAGATGCCTTAGATGGAGAGTCTTCCTTTTACTGCAATAGAAGCTCCACCCTCTGCATCATGGCCATCATATTCTTCTCCAACCTAGGAATCCGCATCAAATCCTCTCTGAATTGACTAAGCTCTCATTGGACACCCTCCATTTTTTCTTCAACTAAATCCATTCAAGCCTTTGCCTTTTTCCCTGCTGCCATTTGCTCGAGACCAACTGCTCTGATACCACTTGATAGACACTAGCAACACAATTGGAAATACACAAGAGAATGGATGAAGTAATGGAAAAATTTCATTAATGGAATGAAGCAGTGAACAATATATAGAGCAATTGCTACCCTTCCCTCAATAACCCAATACCAGAATTTTCATACCTATAACAAATACTGTGATAACTATATATACTACTTCCCCACCCTCTAACAGATATCCCTTAAAACCCAGAAATACCTTTCCTGCTTTATTCTAGAATATATAGTAGTCATGCTCAAACCTCTGAGTCAGCTGCCACTTCATCTTGATTCTGACTTGCCTCACCAGGTGCTTTTCCTTGCTTGCCCTTTGCACCACGCCTCACATATGTCAAGTGGATAGGTGGTCGATCACATACATGCAGATAAAAGTAGGTCTAGGAGAAAAATCAAGCTGGAGATTTTTGAATATATATTTTGAAAAGAAGTCTTCAAAGAGAGAAAATTAGAACAGAATTTGGGTGGACTTGCAACTTCATCGATGCTGGAATTTGTTTGTTTGTAACAGGGAGCATACTTGCTGTTAGATGAATCCTAGCAATCAATGCCATGATCATTAATTCATACTGCTTTCCTTGAATTAGGGAGACTTTAGATGTCTCTTTCACTTGGAGAAGCATTTTTCAAGAGGGTGGTTGGGAGTTAAAGAGAGATGATGAACATGTGAGCTGCTTCGATTACAAAACAGATTTTATCAACTGAGTCTACCGTAATGAGTATATGGTGAATTGCACACCAAAGTCCAAGTAGAATTGCTGATTAGTTTGTGCTTCGTTATGCATTATTGGATCTTTTCTTAGAAGGATCTGAAGTTGCAATGGATAGGTTGTCATTTGAAATAAAGGAATTGAATATGTTATACGAATATTTATATGTATAACATATAAATAATCCTTGATTGAGTACTGAATGTAGATTACCAGTTATTTCTTGTGAACTCCAAATACTATCTCGAAAGATGCAATTTCAAATTCATCATCTAGAATTTAGTTAAGCATACATTATATATTTCTTTTACATGTATAGATCTAAAAGTCATCATTGAACTGAAAAATCAAGTAAATGTTAGATTTTTAATCTCCATGTCCAAAATGGAGCTGGAGCTAAATGTGAATTGGTGAAGTCATTAGAAATCTTGTCTTCTACCTTAGTGTTTATTGAATAAAAAAAACTCTAATAAATTGTAGATTTTAAATCTCCATATCCAAACTGAAGCTGGAGCCTAGAAGTGAATTGATTGGGGGTTTTGTATATGTGAAAAGAAGAATAATATAACGAGTGGATTTGATTGATGAGGAGAATATTTGTAGGACCAAATTGAGGTTTTATTTAAGATGGAGGCCAAGAAGTGAATTGGTTGGGGGTAGTAAATATGTGGCAAGAGTAACAATAGCATGTGTGTATTTTGGGTTGTTATGTAGACTATTTAGATGTTGAAGGATTTGATTGAGGAGGCGAATAATTGTAGGACCAAATTTATTATAAGTTGAGGTCTTATCTATTATAAGTTGGAGGCGTGAAATTTATTTATAGTACAAGAGGTGAAATCATTTAAGAATTCTTGAGTTCATAAAGTCTGTGAATACTTACCGCCTATCAATGACTGTTTTTTACAAACTGGTGGAAGAATGTTTGAGCAATGACTACATGGTATAGTCATCTCTTGGTTGCTAATATTGTGTTCTTTTCTACAATTTAATACCTCCAAGGATTGCTTTAAATTACAACTTTAGTTATTTTCTTTCTTGTTTGTTGATAACATACACTTATGCATTTCCTTTTTGCTGCAACAGTTGCATACAATCCAATGAATTATGGAGCAAATGGAGTTGGAGGAAAGTTTCATAATAGCAAGGTTTATTCTGTTCTATAATACTTTGATGTAAATTGCTTTTTCTAGTGGTATATGCTGTGTCTATTGCTCAGCAACAGACGACTTGTTACTTTGTTTTGTTATACTTGGAGCACATACTGTAATTGCTCATTTCTAGTTGGATTTCCTGCTTTGCAGTTTATTATGAGGACAATCAGCTAGTTCAATAATTGTTTCTGATTTCCTGTAGATAGTTCATAATTTATTTCAGCTACAACCTTAGGATTGGGCTTTCAAAATTTTAAAATATTAAATTGAAGAATCATGGCATCTTTGTACTGTTTTGTAAACATCACCTAGGTTTTGCATGCATTGCTTTGCATATTTTACAATGTATTTGAATGATGGTGCTCCCTTTAACTCTGTTTCATTTAGAATGTGTAGCCCTTATGGTTGATAGTTTGCGAAGGATCTTTGAGTTTGTTTTTTGGTGCTTGAGCCTGAGATTTAATACACTATATTTCATGAATTCAAGGTGACAACATCGTGTGTGGCTGATCTGTCTTTTCTTATTCTGATCTGTCTTTTCTTATTCTGAATTTCGATCAATGTCTTTTTAGTTCAGTGACGTTCATATAACATTTACGCTATGGTGATTGTGATTGGTTGCCTGCTGATATTCTCCAGGAGGATCGCACCAACTCAATCACAATCGGTGTCGCAGATGAGCATATTGGATTGGTTGTTGGTCGCGGTGGAAGGAATATATTGGAAATCAGCCAGGTTTTAAACAGCTGACTTTCCGCATAATAATTATGTAGTGTTGTTTATGCACTTAAATTGGATACTTTGTTTTCGCAGGTTAGTGGGGCCAGGATAAAAATATCGGATAGAGGGGATTTCATGTCTGGAACAGAAGATAGGTACAAGAAATATATTTTCGAATTGGTCATTCTGCTACCGAATATGTTTTTCACCTCCATGGCGGATAATGATTGTTGCTTTGTTCTCTTGCATTTCAATGGCAGGAAGATCACAATCACTGGGTCACAGAGAGCGATCCGTGCAGCTGAGGGCATGATAATGCAGAAGGTAGCCTATGCTTGTGAGAGAGGGGAGGATTAATTGTCAAGAATTTTGAATTATTCTTCTTCTGATTCTTTTGGTGGACCTGGCATTTTCCTTATATATTTGGTGTTTTGAAATTTATCCACATATATTCTCAAACATGAGTTGGTTAGTAATTCAGATTGGAGGCCAAAAAAGAGAAAGGAGCAGAATACTTTTCATAGAAAGAGAGAGCTTTCTATAGGATATATTATTTAGATTAAGAATTGTGTTGGGGATGAAGGAAAAAGAAACAAAGATTGGATTAGGCTGTATTAACTTAATTGAATATTTGTTAGGATCAGCTTCATTCATCTAACGATTCATATGTAAGTTTCAAATTAGCAAGTTTTGCAACTGATCTATGTTTTTAAAAGGAAGTTCTGCTTTTCTAAAACTAAAAAAACAAAAAATTCATTGAGGGTTGATTTGATTGATATTTTTATTTGTGACAAGTGGGGAAGTTTTGAGTTCTAGACTCCTTGTCATCATTCATCAATGATACTTCCACTTTTATTTTACGTAATAATTTTCGTTGAGCGAGGACATGAATTTAGTATAATAGACAATCTATTTAGTGTTTTTTACACATCATGGAAAGATGAATCTAGTATAGACAAAATTTCCAACAATAACATATAATAGAAATTACCAAAATTAGAGTAAAACTTGAATAGTGGTTCATCAATGAATCCTTCATCTACTCACGAGCCATTTAAATGCTATTTAATCGAAATTAGAGTAAAACTTTTCAAATTCTAGTAAATAATAAAAGAGGTAAGATTTTTTTTTTTAAAAAAATACGAACTGGAAATGGAAAGAAATTATATATATATATATATATATATGAAAATCTTAAAAAGGGGCTGTAAAAACATGTTCATTATAATGACTTAAGAATTGTAATTCAATGTAAAAAGGCGTTAAATTGTTATTTGCTATAAAGGAGTAGAGAAGTCCGAAAAAAAAAAGAAGCAAGCAAGGACTGTAAAAAGGTCTTTTAAAACATAAATGCGTTATATGGTGTACTTTCGTCGACCTTAAAATGAGAAGTTACGATTCTGATCATTATCTGGAATTTCCATTTAATAATGAATAGCAGGCTTATATTTTAAATTTTGTGAAAGTAAGATTTCAATAATTACTAAAGTTTAATTACTGAAGCATTTTATTCGTTGAATTATAGTCAATTATAGACAGGACATATGATAGTTGTATAGGATTCTGTCATTTTTAGATGGGGATAGTAATTGGACCTATCTCTGTGGTGCTATGTCCCGATTCTATTCCGATCAAATGGATTTATCTATTATTTTCATGTCTCATTTCGAATTTGTCCTGATTCTGAAGTTTCTTGGAACGAAAATAGAACGGGGATTGAAAGTATATACTTTATTCCAAACCCGCCTCGAAATATTATTTATATAAATTTATCTACTTTTTAACATAATTTATTTCCAAAATAAAAATAAAAAATATATTACTTATTTAAAAATAAAAATATATTTTTTATTTAAAAAATTATGCAATTAACTAAAATAATAAAAATATAATTTTTTTAATATTAAAATAAAATAACAATTTTTAATTGGGTCCTAATCGGAAATTCTGTCCCTGTGTTGTGGGGACGGGAATCCATAATTTTTCTCCATTAGGGGAATGGGACTGGATCAGAAACGAAGTACGATTTTTTGGATTGGAGGTTGGATGAAATTCGCACCGAATCCGTTCTGTTGTACAATATAATAAATAAATTGTTATACTATATATTTAAGTTCATGTAGTTACATTGCCAAAAGCCTATTTGCACGTGCAGTAGTATAAAAAAAAAGCGCTAATTCTTATTTTCTACTAAATGGCATTAAATATTTCTATATTTATTATTTAACAACTGTAAGTTCATCATTTAATAAATTATATATTTATTATTTAACAACTATTTATTTATTATTTAATAACTGTAAATTTATTGCTAAATAATTATATATTCATTATTTAATAATTATAAGTTTGTTATTTAACAGTTGTATGATTATTATTAAATAACTATAAATTCATTATTTAACAACGATATGTTTATTAATAATTAACTATGAATTTATTATTTAATAACTGTATGTTCATTATTTAATAGTTATATGATTATTACTAAATAACTGTAGGTTTATTATTTAATAGTTGTATGTTTCATTATTTAATAAATGTAGATTTATTATTTAATAACTGTTGATTCATTACTAAATAACTATAGATTCATTATTTAATAATTGTAGATTCATTATTTAATAACTGTATATTTATTATTTCACAACTGAATTTTACTTGAATTTTCACAAATTAAACTCTTATAAAATAACATTATCAACTAAAAATATATTTATTTATTCGTAATCGACATAAAGAATTATAGAAAAAAAAAATCAAACGAAATAAAAAGAAAAAAGAGAAGCAGAAAAAAAAAAAAAAAAGAAGAAGAAGAAGAGGCATTGACTTCGTTAAATTAAAAAAAAAAAGCGCGCGTGTAGCAACATGCACTCTAGTGCATATAATAATTTGCCTTAATAAAGCAAGCGGGTTTGTCAATCAAGGCTTTTGAAACTAATTCACCCATCTGATAGAGCGTTAAAAAATCAATTCTATTGAGATTAATACAGTCAAAGTGAAAATTTTTTAAAATATAAAATTTAATATATTACATGCAAAATAAAATATAAAAAAATTTATACGAAGCATTTTTTTATGTAGAATAATATATTCAAATACTAATATTTGTTATTCAAACTAATATATATATATATATATATTCGTTAAATATAAATATAATAATATTTATACTTAAATATATTATTTTAAACATAATAAAATTGATTAATTTATATGCTTGTTAGCTTTTTAAAAAATAAAATAATTTATAGAGTTAATTAAAAATATTGATTGAGCAAGGACAAATATCACATTAAATCATAAACTTTGCATGTTTTAATAATTATATCCTATTCTATAAAAATTTTTATTTAAATTATATGAAATTTTACTTTAATAACAGATATAGTATTGCTCTCACAGGGACACACTTATACCTAGTTGACATGTCATCTAGTATAGCTGACATGTCATTTGGCATGTCGTATGAATAATTTATGCCATACAACATGTCATTTAGATAATTTACACTCTCCAAACCTAACTGATATATTATCTAGTGTAGTTGACATTTCATCAAATATGTCATTTGGACAATCCATATTATCTAGTATGTTATTTGGATAATCCACATAAGCATCATCACTTTAGTTTCAGAACTCCATTTTGTAATAATAAGACTAAATTTATTATTAAAGTGAAAATTTATATAATTTAAATTAAATTTTTGTATAATTAGATATATACCCTATTTTTAATTAAGGGATTCAACGACACAAATTCATGAAGTTCAGAATCAAAATAATCCTTTTTCCTTGTTTTATTAGCCATGCCATGCAGTTTTTGACAATGTTCATTACAAACCAAACTTTTTTTTTTGGATGAAATACAAACAAAACTGTTAATAAAATATAACATATGATGTGTTGGAATTAATTAAAAACAAAAAGGAGACTTTATTAATCATATATATGCATATGATAATTAAGACACTAATTACAACGATTAATAGTAGATAGTACACTGCAAAAATGCTGCACTTGCACTTTGCAATTTTATTCTTTTAACCTATAAATCCCAATTTCCTACCTAAACACATCCATTTTGTTTCTTGTTTTCCTTCATGGTGACCCAATATCGTCGTCCTCTCCTCCTCCATACCCTGACCCATGGCCGGATCCACTTCCGTAGCCTGAACCATATCCAGAACCATTACCACTACCTCCGCCACCTCCACTTCCTCCACCTCCGCCACCTCCGCCACCGCTGCCACCTCCGCCACCGCTGCTTCCTCCACCACTTCCAAATCCAGACCCACTTCCACTTCCACTGCCAAACCCACTACCATTTCCAGAGCCTCCACCTCCACCACCACCACCTCCCCTACCACCACCACCACCTCCTCCACCTCCTTTCCCACCACCAGACCCGAAACCTGAACCGCTTCCAGACCCAAATCCTGAGCCTGATCCACTGCCAAAGCCTGAGCTACCACCTCCTCCTCCACCACCACCTCCTCCTCCTCCACCTCCTCCACTACCAAACCCTCCTGCACCACCATATCCTTCACCACTTCCAGAACCATACCCTGAACCGTAACCAGAACTGGACCTAAGTGCTGAACCACCAACCCCACCTCCACCACCACCTTGTCCTCCTCCTCCACCTTCGCCACCTCCTTTACCAACTATAGTCCTTGACGCTCTACCCGCAAAACAAACATCCACAAGCAGCAAGACCAACAATGCAGCACCCAACACCCTTGAGCTTGCCATTTCCAATTAATTTAAAAAAAGACCCAATATCAATAAAGAAATCTGTGTTTGTAATATTTATTTGTATGCTTCACTCACTAGTAGATGAGTAGAAAGTCGAATGCTTTTGGTGACTGAAAATGGTTAAAACGGTAACCCTATTTATAGGCATAAAAAAAGTATCTTAAATTTCTATTAGCTTCTTCACTTAGAAATTAGATATAGGCATTATATGACTATTTTTCTTCTAAAAAGGAAAAAAAAAAAATGAAAAGAAAAGGAAACGTGTGATTTGGTTATGGTTTAGTGGGTGTAGGTGAGTGGTGGTGTGGTGATGGTGGAAATGGTGGTGGACCATCTGCTACATGTGTGTCTTCATGCAATATTTGCATAGAATAAATATTTTTATATTAAAAAAATATTTTTTATGTTATATGTTAACTATGCGCACGTTTGACTTGATGTGTCTTTATAAACTGTAGGCCTAGTGGCTCTTCATGCATGCCCACTTAATTTTTCTTCCTATTCATATTACAGCTTCGTTGTTTTAGTGCATATATAATTAATACTTCTATGCGCACACAGATATATGAAATCATGTTAATTGGTGATTTATGTTTAATGTTGTCTCCTTAATTAATTAAATTAAGCATATATTCATCAACTTAATTTATATATAAGTAAATTCATGTAAGTACTCTTATGCAAATGGGTAATTTTAATTTATTAACTTTTTTTTGGGTTGTTACAAGCTACAATAAATTTAAAGTCAAGAATTATATTTAACAATATCCAACTGAAGGTAATGACTATTAGATATGCTCTACAGATAACAACAAAACACGACTGTTATCTATTTCCATACATTATTTTTGAATCTAACTCAATCAATGTAATTGCATGGCTTTCTAAGAAGGATAATACTAAACTGTGGTCATTGCATAAAGAATTCTCTCTCATTGAAACTCTTAAACAAAGGTTAGAATCATTCAATTTGTACATATCATATGGTGAATTGTTATTTAGAGAAAAGATAAGAGAATAAATTTTATTTTCTCAAGTGAAACATCCACAAAAAAGAAAGCCGTAAGATGACTCTTTATATGTCCTATAATCTATATTAGAATGGTGCCACTTAAAACCTTAGGTTTAGCTTCCAATTCTAAATTGGTTTTGTTGAACCGCTTGGACTCGCGATCGCGACAAGGTTATTACACCTACAATTCCTCTTTAATTGACTTGATTGCATCATGTGATGAACACTTATGTCGCACGCACAACTGTTGTTGAGAGGGATGAAGCACGATCGCAATTTCTTGTGACTCAAAAGGCCACAAAGAAACAATAGAATTCGTGACAAAAATAACGACTAATATTCCTATTGTGAATACCCTTTTTGTGACTGCTACAACCTTTAGCGACCAAGAGCCAGTAGCAACCACGATTCTATTTGGTATTATTTTTCTCTCTTGTTTTGGATCCAATTCAAAACCCATTTCAGTATAATTTCTTTATTTTATCTATGCATATGCCATATTATGTTTTTAATTATATATGTTGGCAATCCCATGATTTTGAGTAGATCGTGAGTGATATCTGACAATATATATATCATGACTACCCAAATAACCATAATATTATCCCTTCCCTAGACAATTACTATTTAATTTGTCATTTCACCATTGTATACCCCGTTTGATTTAGAGTATAGACTGTGTTCACTTCTACTAGTATCACTACATCATATCTAATTCAATTATGATATTAGTTAGTCTCTGATCCATTACTTTATCAAGTTTGTCTTTGAAGACCTTCAAAATATATCTACCTTGGCTAATAATTTCTAAGTAACGATTTCCCACAATAGTCAATAGGTATAATATTCTTCTATTAGGAATAGTGAATCATTTGTTGACTACTTATGTGATGCCCCACCTATATAATAGGAATAATCCCATTATATAAGTGGAATGCCACATGACTAGCTTAATAAACATGTCTGAATTAAAACTTTTCATTTTGATTAATTCCATTCACAACATTATATCGGATTAGGCATGCATTTTTAATTACAATCACACTTCAATATGTTATATACATACATATTATTTTATCTAGTTACCAAATTAACCTACTTATGGTTTACAAGTTCCACTTTTACCCTTTATATATCGATTATATCAAAATATCCAACATGTTCTTAATACATATACAAGATATCTAATCCCATATTTCCTTTTTATTAATAATTAGCTCATGTCTCATCTCTAGACTGTTTGAATACAGAGTATGAAGTAGGGACGCTCATGGAGCTTTATCCACCATACTCACCATAGCCTATGGTGCCTATTTTTATCTCAATAACATGATCTTCTTCTTATTTCTAACCTCCAAAAGCTCTCTTCCTCAAAAGTTCTCATTAACTTCCTTAATAAGCAAAACCCAACTCATATGATTCTTCCATCAACTTTGACAACCATAGCAAATAATCTTAAAATCATCATAAGGAGTTGAAGAAACA
Source organism: Balakata baccata (assembly GCA_949630135.1). NCBI lineage: Eukaryota > Viridiplantae > Streptophyta > Magnoliopsida > Malpighiales > Euphorbiaceae > Balakata > Balakata baccata. Next base: position 47,953 of record CATIWF010067712.1, read on the forward strand.
TGGTTTCCTTATCTTTTAGAGGTAGAAAACACACTAATTTGCAAGGAAAAAACTGAGCTTGCTAACCTTTCTCTCTCTCCCAACTCCTCTCTACTCTTGGAAATTCCTTCAATTTTTTGCTTAATCTTTGATTTGGGTGTTTGATCACTCCAAAACTCATGGGGATATGCTAGGATATTATTTTTGGGTGTGAGGGGTCATGTTTGGGTGTTTAGGGAGTGGAATAACAATGTAAAATGAAGTTTGGACCATGTTTCACCTTAAATACTAGTGGTGTCATGACCATGAATGATTGTTTCATGGGTGTGACACATGTACTATAACAAGTGTCTTAAAAATTTCAAGAATTCTCTAATATGCTCGATCTTCATGGTCGTGAACAAGTCTTTCACGAGCATGAAGGCTGCATTTTCCTATTTTTCACTCAATTATGACCCGTAATGCAAAACCAAAGCCAAATTTGAACAATATACCCTACATATACCACAAGTCTACCTTTATATCCTTATAATATACCTCTCATATGTTCTTAATATATCACTTATATACTCATTTATACTAAGCCCTAATTTGTGGGCATTACAACTCAACTATATATATCTTCAATCGAAGACACCATCAACTTGGTGTATTTGTGTTATATTGGTCTTGGAGTCATTTATATTGTTGGACACATGCCTAACTTATTTTGTATGAGGCTCAGTGGTTGAGCTACATTCATCTAAGGAGGGGCTATAGCCCTCTTGAATTTTTTAAAATGTATATAATACTATGTAAATTTATATTATTTTTAAAATTTGTCCCCCTAAAAAAAATAGGCAGGGGTACAGCGGCCCCCCCTCCCCCCGAATTTTTTTAAAAATATATAATATTATACAAATTTATATTTTTTAAATATACCCCCCCTTAAAAAATATACTGGGAGTGACAATGAGCTATTATTAGTATTGCAAAGAAAGAATCAAGATATTGTAAATGCTATGACTCAGGTTGAAATCTGCAAAGATCAATTGATTCTTTATTAGAATAAGTCATATCATTTTGCAGTGAAAAGATATTGATATTCCATACATGAATCGTGTTTATGTGCTCAAAGTAAGGTCACGATATAAAGCTCCAACAATTACAAATTTACATTACTATAAAATGAATTTGTTTTATAGTGTTATAGATATGTAACTTCTAAAGCTTAATGATCAGTTCCTTGAGGTAACTACTAAATTGCTACTTTGTATGGAGTGCTTAATCCTAATAACTCTTTTGCAGTTTTTAATAAGCAAAAGTTAATTCGCTTTGCACAATTTTATTCATATGATTTTTTCAAGTTGACTTGATGGTACTTGATAATCAACTTGAAATTTATATAATTGACATGCACTTTAGTAATGATTTTATAAACGTGAAAGGTATTGGAAGTCTAGCTAAGAAATTGGTTGAAACAAAAAGACATGTTGTGTATCCCTTGAACTATTTACTTATGAAATTATCACTTGTTTTACCTTTTGCTACTGCCATTGTAAAAAGATTGTAAAAAGGGCATTTTTTGCAATGAAATTTATGAAAATTTTGGTTACATACATTGAAAAAGATATTTTCAGCAAGATTGACAATGAGTTAATTGTACAACATTTTTAGAGTATGAGCACTCGTTTAGGACAATTATGAATTTTGGTTTATTTTTTATATAGTTTTATTTGTAATATTTTAAAATATTTTTATATATGCACAATTGTTGAATCTAGTATTATATTTTTTAATGGATAATATTTATCATTTCTTTCAAAATTTATTTATGTATCAATAATTTAATTGAACCATACATTGTATCGTGAAAACAAAAAAATTACCATATAAAATTTAGCCCCCTTGACTCAGAGGCCTAGCTCTGCCACTGATGAAGCTCACATTAAGTGTGAACAATATGATATGCCTTCAGATAGTGTAATTTTTATGAGCTAAAATAAGATGATGTGTTATTTTTTATGATCTCAAGTTCAAATATTATGTGTGGAGTACTTTTAAGGGAATGTCTTTGCTCTCTTTATAAGTCTACTTGGCTTAAATTCAGATTAATCTATAGTTTAAATTTAGTTTTGAGGATCTGCAATGTAAAATTTGGATTTGATCAAATAAAACCATTTTATTTAGTTTTGTTTTAATCAACACATCATGAAGTTAATTAATTCAAAAGTAGATTAAAATTTTTTTAAATTCGATTGATATAAGGGATAGGTAGTCTAGTTGAGGCAGCTAGGGTTTAGCTTTCTTCTCTCGCATGACTCTTGGATTTTCAGATCAGCTCTTTATTGTTTGGCCTTTGGCCACTGACCAATCTTCTATAGTGGCTATTATTGGCCATAAGGATATGTTCTCCTTTGCCATACCAGTTCCATTAGCAATTTTGGTGACGAAAACTTCATTTGCTTCTGTAGTAAAAGGGCAACCCCTTGAACCTTCGTCCCTTCCGATTGTTAATAAGGGGGGGATATATCTCTATTAAGATCAACCAAGACATATACAATCAACGAGTTGCTTTCTGCAAACATTCTCTGATTGCAAGGGTCGTCCTTATGAAGGGCAAAACTCCTTGGAAGGTTGCAACACTAAAAGAAAAGCTTTTTGCAGTATAGGGCCTGGATAAATCTTAGAAGCTAATCTCCTTGGGATGTGGTTTTTATCATATGACTTTGAATTCACATGAGGATAAAGAGAAGGTCTAGGAACATGGTTCAATCACTTTGAAGCAAGGAATTCGTTGTTTATAGCATTGGAGCCTAGATTTTGATCTTCATGCTAAGAAATCTACGAATGCCCTAGTTTGGATTCATTTCTATAAATTACCTTGGGAATATTGGCATCCTCAACTTCTCTTGGATGTTGCAAGAGGGATTGGCATGTCTCTACGTATTGATAATGCAACCATCAATGGTGACTTAGGCCATTTTGCTAGGGTTCTTGTGGATATTGATCTTTCACAATCTTTGCTTGAAAATTTGACGATTGAATGTGTTGGAAAAATGTTTTATTTTATTGATGTTGCTTATAAAAATCTACCTTCCTTTTGCAGTATCTGTTCCAATATAGGGCACTCTCTATCATCTTGCCATTATAACAAGGTTAACGAACCAAAAACAAATCGTTCAAAACATGAGGAGCCTAAAAAACAATAGAAACTGAAATAGACAATAGAAGTGGAGGTTTCTAATGCCTTTGCTACCTTGCACACAAATTTGGCTCTTCCTTTAGCAGCTAAAAAATCTCCAGTTTGTGTTACGGAGGAAGATAATGAACACTTACAGTCGATTGAAATTCATATGCATGAGGAAGAACCGAAATGTGGTATGTATTTCGATCTTTGTGATTGTGATGATTGCTATGCTGACCGTGTTGCTGATGAAGAAAGAGAAGTTCACTCAAAGTCCTCCCGACGGCGACGCAGACCTCCTCGGTGTTCCTCTGAAACTATCTATCATGACAGGTATGATAAAGGCGACCCAACAATTGGGATCCTTGGTGAACCCTCCGGAAAATATGATTATGTGGTGTCCTATTCCGCTCCTTCCCACTACACAGATCCTTTACCAACTCCTTCTCCTCCTTCATGGGGTGAAGATTTCCCGGAAGATAAACCACCTCCTCCACCAAAACGTCCTTTACCTTGTTACCATATACCACCAAAAGAACCACAACTACCCTTACCATGTTACCAATCTGTTATTAAACCAGTTGAATCTCGTCCACAACCTATTCCAATGATAGCCATGTATCAACCAACCTCTTCTTCATATGAAGCCGAGTTTCCTCCCCTGTATGACCATACAGACCCAGTTACCCATGTAAAGACCACACCATATGTTCGATCTACTACAGTAACACCGGAAGGAACTCAAAAGCCTATCACTCCTGCGGAATCAGTTCTTAACTGGCAGACACAAAATGCGACTGTTCAGAATACAGTCCTCCATCGCCTGGAAAAGAAAGTTGATCATGTTACAACTCGCATCTCCGCCATGCAGAGTCAGAATACATCCCAGTTCGATGCCTTGTACAAACTTTTGGCACAACTTGAACAGAAACATACGGCGTTAAATGCAGATGTCATGCGT
>CATIWF010067752.1:0-12467 GCA_949630135.1 Balakata baccata
CTCACACGACCCAATTACAAGATAACCCAAGTGTTTAAAGGCTAACTCTTGAACCCTTACAAAATAATTAATTGAAGAAAAATTGAGAAAATAAATTGCAAGAGTTTTGGCAATTAGAAAGTAGTTGGATATCTTAAATGGCCTTTTGGTAGGGTATTTATACTGATTACCTACCAATTAGCCGTTACAAATTGGTGTCATAACTCTTTGTAATGTTCTCTTACAAGTGCATTTTCTTGTTGGCTAAACAATCCAATTAGCCGGTCGAAAAATGACCTATTTTAACACATGACATTTTCTGATTGGCTGAATGCTCTAACAACTAGTTCCTTTTTGATTTTCCAGGTCGGGACTTCTTGTGTCCCGGTCAAGACTTGCCCGATGATGCCATACTTAGGTCCTGGATCTACTGGTTTTGAGTGCTTCCTGGTCAGGACAATACTTTCTCGGTCGGGACATCAATTATTTTGACTTTGGTTGTTTTAACTTTCAGATGACGTAGCACACTTTGGTGGTATCTACTCTTCAACGATCATATCCTTTTGAATTCTTCCATCGAACTATAATATGTCCTGATTTGGAAATGGTTTGTCCCAGTCTGCTTTGGCTTCTGGAACTTTAGAAGATCATAAGGTACTATTTTCCAGTCTAGACATATATATCTCGGTATGTACTTAAGTCTCGATCTGGAGTTACGCATCTCTAGGAAATACTTGACTTGTTCAATGAGGAATTTACAACCAAATGTGCTGAAACTTTGAACACTATGAAAACAACACTAAATGAAGATGTTAATGACATTTAATTTGATTATCAAAATCAAAATGGAGAGCAATCACCCTAAGGTTAACAAATGGCATGCTATTGAGGGTGGTTACGGTACTGTAGTAATATCTCATGCATTATTTATTAGGCAAGGTGGCTTCAGCTCCGAGAGATTTCTTGACCTATTATGCTAGCAATTATTTTATACAGTTATGAGTCAAGTTGGCTTCAGCTCCGAGAGCACACTTGACTCATGTATAGATAAAAAAAGTTATGATTACGTGGGTAGGGTGGCTTTAGCTCCGAGTGCGATCCTATTCACAATCCGTATCTGGTAGTCTAGTATAGAGTAATTGGGCAAATGTAATGAGTAAATGGAAAAAGAAAAGTTGCTTTACAGTGATTTATGATTAAAGGTAAAGGCTTCCGCTTACCAGATACGCTAATGTTATGCTATGGATTGTTTTGCATGATCCTATGAATGTGATATATTGAAATGGAATATAAGGACATGCGATATACTATGATTTGCCTGTTGCAAATTTTATAAAATGCATGATAGAATTTATATGACTATAAGTACCACTAAGCTGGATAGCTTAGCGTGTGGGTTTCCTGTACGCAGGTCAGGAGTTGTAGGTAGAGTTGACACAACAAAGCCAAGCCAGTCAGAGCAGTAAAAGATCAAAGTCAGCTCATCATGCATTTCTTTTCATATCATACATTTTGGGATAATATTGGATTTTGTTTTAAATGGTATTTTATATTATAGTTATGAATGTTTATATTGGGTGTGTTTAGCCCTAGTTTGCAGATGTTACAGTTCAAATATCATATTTATGCATGGGACGTATCATATATATACTTATGATTTTATGTTGCCATAGAGGATGATAAAGATTACTTTTTTATTATTATATTAATATGTTAAAAAGTTAAAGACTAAAAGAAGTATAAATATTAAGGATGGTAACAAGTATGTAGTAGCACTCCCTCGTATGGTAGACTGGTATAATATGAGGGAGGGCGTTACATTTATTAGTATCAGAGCTCCAGTTTAGGCAGTTCTAGACTTGAGCAGGCTATGAGTTTATCATGCATTACATTTACATATAACATTTGACTCTAACAAGGGTTGCTTCACTATCAACTTGTAAGATAGTGTGAGTGATGTTAGAATTTGAGTATCGTGTCGTTTCTAAGGAGGGAGATTCCTAAGATGTTGGGGCACACCGTGAGCCCAGTATGGGTAGTGTTCAGGGTCCCCAAGGAGTCTCGGATTTGAATTAGCCAACTGCACAGGCTGATCAAGGCCAGATTCCCCTTATGCGGTAGATGGCTAGTCTTTTACAACAAATTGTCCGAGCAGTGCCATAGTAGGCTCCTACTCCGACCCTACCTCCCCTACTAAAGCCAGTCATCCAGATTGACAGACTCAAGAAACATGGGGTCATAGTTTTCTTGGGTAAGAGGACTGGTGATCCAGCAGATGTCGAGTAGTAGCTGGACCAAACTGAGATGGTCTTTAAAGAGTTGCAGGTCCCTGAGGAGGCCCAATCCAAATTTGTTGTGTCTCTACTGTAATCAGATACATATGACTGGTGGAAGACAGTCTTTAAAAGACCAAGGTGACAGAGCCAGTCACCTGGAATTACTTTATGGAGCGATTCATAGTCCGCTATATACCATAGATACATATGGACGAGTAAAAGAGAAAGTTTATGACTCTCAAATAGGGGAAGATGTCAATTATGGGCTATGAGACAAAATTTACTTAGCTGAGTAGATATGCTCCAAAGTTGGTTAATATGGAGAGTGACATATGTTGACGGTTTGAGGATGACTTGAATAGCGAGATTGGGATGTGATTGCATGTTTTTGCAACAATGACTACCCATATTTGGTTTCTACTGCTCTCACTCTTGAGCAAAGAAAGAGAAAGAGAATAGAAGATGAGAGTAAGAGGTAGATGACCCTAGCGACCCAGCATGCAGGTAAGAAAGGTCTTTCCTGTCAGGGCCATTCCCAAAGCTAGTCCCAAGGCCGTCAAGGCCATCACTAAGATGGATTCTAGAGGAGGGGACAACCCTTCAAAACTATATCAACTGTAGATAGCTCACATACTCGATCTAGAAAGGATGCTCCTTTGTGTGGTACTTGTGACAAACGTTGTCATAAGAAGTGTAGACATGCTAGTAGGCCTTGCTTTAGATGTGGCTAGTAGGGCCATATGAAGAAAAATTGTCCTATGATGAAGGATAATGCACCAGCTCAGACGATAGCCTCAGCACCTACATAGGCTAGAGGTGCCCACCTAGGCAATACCAGGGCCACTTCTAAGACAATCAATAGGCCAGGTTAGGGTCGAGCCCCAGCTAGGGCCTATGCCATGAGGACCAGGGAGGACCAGGATGCTACAGATGTCATTATTGGTATGTTTTCTTTACATGGTTCAGATTTATGTGCTGTAATAGATCCTAGTTCTACACATTCTTATATTTGCACAAATATATCTAAACAGCATGATATGGTTAGTGAACCTTTGTTATATGAGATTGAGGTAAGCAATCCTTTAGGCCACAATGTTATGGTGAATCAAGTGTATAAGGGTTGTCCATTAGTTGTTTAGGAGAAGAAATTCCCGGCTGATTTGAAAGAGTTACCTTTCCATTAGTATGATGCCATACTAGGTATGGATTGGTTGTCACAATATGGGGTAGTAGTGGACTGCCAGGGTAAATTTGTGAAACTCAAGACAGAACTAAGTATTATTACAATGATAGGAAAGTTGTTTCCACCGCTCCCACATGTGATTTCTATGATGAAAGCTAAGAGAATGATAAGGAAATGATGTGAGGCCTACTTGGCCTATATGGTTGATACTAGGAAATGAGGTCCAAACCTTAGCAGTATTCCTACAGTGAGGGAGTTTCCAGTTGTATTCCTAGAGGAATTGCCAGGTTTGCCTCTAGACAAAAAGGTTGAATTTTCTATTGACCTCATTCCTAGCACAGCTCCTATATTAGCTACACCTTATAAAATGGCTCCATCTAAAATGAAAGAGTTAAAAAGCCAGTTACAAGAGCTACTACATAAAGGTTATATCAGGCCCAGTGTGTCACCCTAGGGTACACAAGTGTTGTTTGTTAAAAAGAAAGATGGGTTAATGCGGTTGTACATTGACTATAGACAATTAAATAAAGTGACTATCAAGAATAGATATTATTTGCCAAGAATTGATGATTTGTTTGATTAGCTTAAAGGTGCTAGTGTTTTCAAAGATTGACTTACGGTCGAGCTATCATCAATTAATAGTTAAGGCTGAGGATATAACCAAGACTGTGTTCAAGACCAGGTACAGACATTACGAGTTTGTAGTTATGCCTTTTGGGCTAACTAATGCTCCTTCAGCCTTCATGGATTAGTCCGTATTTGGACCAATTTGTAGTGGTCTTCATAGATCACATTCTGATGTATTCCAAGACACCGAAAGAGCATGATCAATATTTGAGGATTGTTCTACAGATCTTGAGGGAATAATAGCTATATGCCAAACTCTCCAAATATGAGTTTTGGTTGGACGAGGTGGCCTTTCTGGTTCACATCATTTTTGTAGATGGTATTAGAGTATACCCTAGCAAGATTGAGGTAGTTATGAGTTAGAAGCCTCCCAGGAATGTGATAGAGATCAGGAGTTTTCTCGGGCTAACTAGTTATTACAGGAGATTCGTTAAAGGCTTTTCCATGATTACTTCCCCTATAACTAGGATATTGAGGAAAGATGTCAAGTTTGAGTGGAATGAGAAATGTTAGGCTGGTTTTTGATAGATTGAAAAAGATGATGACAAAGGCTCTAGTTTTGACACAGCCTATTCCAGATAGAGATTATATGGTTTACAATGATGCTTTGAATAGCGGATTAGGTTATAAAGTAGTTGCCTATGCTTCTAGGCAATTGAAGACTCATGAGAAGAATTACCCCACTGATCTTGAGTTAGTAGCTATATAGTCTTTGCTTAAAAGATATGGCGTCATTATTTGTATGGAAAAAAATGTTATATCTATACTGATCACAAGAGTCTCAAGTATCTACCTACATAAAGGGATCTCAATTTGAGACAGAGACGGTAGTTAGAGTTAATAAAAGATTATAATTGTGTGATAGACTACCATCCAGGCAAGGCCAATATGGTGGCCGATGCTTTGATAGGAAGATGGTCTTCGAGTTGCACATCAAACCTATACTTGATCAGGAGATCAGATATGCTCAAAGATAAGATAGTCAATTAATTATGATTGCTAAGGCAACCTTTAAGGGGGAGAGACTTGAATATTCAGTTCAGTCAGATGGTGATTTATATTTTCAAGGCCGGTTAATTATGCTTACTAATGGTTTGAGATAGAGGATACTTCAGGAGGCTCATGAGACCAGGTATTTGATGCACCCAGGCAGTAAGAAGATGTACCAAGACCTTAAAGGTAAATCTTGGTAGTCAAGTATGAAAAAGGATATCATCTAGGACACTACTAGATGTTTTACTTATCAACAGGTCAAGGCGGAACATTAAGTATCATTAGGTTTTTTGCAACCGATCATGGTTCTCGAGTGGAAATAAGAGCAGATTACTATGGACTTTGTGATTGGATTGCCAATAACACTCAAGAAATACGATGTTGTATGGATAATAATGGATAGGCTTACTAAGTCAGCATACTTTTTGCCTATCAGGAGGGATTTCTCCTAGACTTGCTGAGTTGTACGTTAGTGAGATTGTTTGGATTCACAGAGTGCCCTTATCCATTGTGTCAGACAGAGATCCTATATTCACTTCACAATTTTGGGGCAGTCTACAAAAGCTTTGGATACTAAGCTTTGTTTTAGCATGGCTTTCTACCCAAAGATAGATGGACAGACTGAAAGGGTTATCCAAATCCTCGAGGATATGATGAGGGGCTGTATTATAGAGTTTGAGGGAAGTTGGGATACGTATCTACCATTGATGGAGCTCACTTATAACAACAGTTATTATTCTAATATACAAATGGCTCCTTATGAGGCATTTTATAGTAGGAAGTGCCATATGCCATTGTGTTGGACCGAGTTAAGTGAGAGAAAACTAGTGGGACTAGATTTGATTCAGGAGACAAAAGAGAAGGTATGAGTTATTCAAGATAGACTTCGAGCAGCTTATGATAAAAAAAAATCCAGGTGTGATATAGAGTACGCAGTAGGAGATAAGATTTTTTGTAAAGTCTCCATATGGAAGAAAGTATTGAGGTTCGGAAAAAAGGGAAAACTGAGTTCGAGATTCATTGGACCTTATGAGGTACTAGAGTGGATTGATCCAATTACTTATAGACTCACTCTACCTCCAGAGTTAAGCAAAATTCCTGATGTTTTCCACGTCTCCATGTTGAGGAGATATAGGTCAAACCCTTCTTATATGATAGCATTAAAGAGTATTGAGGTGAGATCAGATATGACTTATGAGGAATAACCAGTCCAGATTTTAGCCAAGGAAATCAATTAGCTCAGAAATAAGCAAGTCCAATTAATTAAAGTCCTTTGGATGAACCATGCATTGGAAGAGGATATGTGGGAAAGTGAAGATGTCATGAGAGCCCAGTATCAATAGTTGTTCAATGATGAATATACAGGTAAATTTCGGGATGAAATTTCTTTAAAGGGGAAAGAAATATAACATCCACCAAATAGGGCCTAGAAGTAATACGAAACATGAGGGGGTATTATAATTAAAAGTAAGAATGTAAAATGGATCAAAATTTTAAAATGATGAATATGGGCAGAACATAATTGCGCTCACGATTCCTATGGTGCACTTACGATTTTTTCTAGGTGGTTACTCTATTTAAACTCAATCTTATTTCATCTTTTGGATCTTTCTGACAACCCTAGCTGCCCCTAGACACTAGAGCTCGATAAAGAGCTATTCCTTCACCCCCCCTCTAGTTCTACATTGTTAAACACCATAAAAACACATTTGAGAGTGAATAAAAAGGTTTAATCAAAGGTTTTTAGGTGTTTTTCTCAAGAACACAAGTTTGGGTTTGAACAGCCCCATAAACCGAACTCCCCACCTATATTCTGGAAATTCTAGAGGCAATTCCGTTAGTGATTCGAGTCCCTAACACTCTTAGATTGAGTTTAATAATTTATTATTAATAAATTTAGGGTCTTGGCAATAATTCCATTGGGTTCCCTTATAGACAGAACATATGGAACATTTATGACCCTTGGCTCATGTGTTTGATGCTAAGGAATGGTTTAGAAAGGGAGAACGAACAACAAAATGTGAAAGATATGTAGGTATGATAGTTTATGGCTCCATAGATTAAGGTTTGTACCTATAATCATATTTATTCGCTTTCTGGTTACATGATTGTTAGAGCATAAGTATATTAAATGATATATTAATATTGAATGCCATGAAACATGATCTGAATAGTTAGGAAATATTATATGAAATAATTACATAACTTATGTATGATTTACATGTTATATTGATATGAGATGGATTACATGAGTAATGGCATGTAGTAATGGTATTCAGATATGTATATATGTCATATGATGGTTCTGTAATGATATTGTGGTGTTGAAAATACGTTAAAAAGAATTGGCATGTGAAAATGTTGGATTCGTAGTGTTGTTATCACAGAAGTCGCGCTCGCGATATAGGGGTTCTCGCTCGGGACATTTTTTTTATTGCCATGCGATGACATGGAGACGTTATTATGATCATGAAATATGGGTCATGTGAATGAAGGAAAAAGACTTAAATATCCTTACTCGTATTAAGACTGACTGTAGGATAGACGATATGTTATTGAGGGTGGTTACGATATCGTAGTAATATCTCATGCGTTATTTATCAGGCAAGGTGACTTTAGCTCCAAGAGCGTGATTGATCCATTATGCTAGCGTTATTTTATATAGTTATGAGTCAAGTTGGCTTTAGCTCCGAGAACGCACTTGACTTAGGTACAAATACAGATAAGTATGGTTATGTGGGTAGGGTGAATTCAACTCCGAGAGCGCTCCCATTTACAACCCGTATCTAGTAGTTTAGTATAGAGTAATTAGGCAAATGTAATGAGTAAATGGAAAAAGAAAAGTTGCTTTACAGTGGCTTATAATTTCAAGTAAAGGCTTCCGCTTACTAAGTACGCTAAATTTATGCTATGGATTGTTTGGCATGATCATATGAATATAATATATTGAAATGGAATATGAGAACATGCGATATACTATGATTTACCTATTACAAATTCTATAAAATGCATGATAAAATTTATATGATTATAAGTATCACTAAATTGGATAGCTTAGCGTGTGAGTTTCCTACATGCAAGTTAAGAGTTTTAGGTAGAGTTGACACAAAAAAACCAAGCCAATCAAAGCAGCAAAAAATCAAAGTCAACTTATCATGCATTTATTTTCACACATTTGGGGATAACATTGAATTTTGTTTTAAATGGTATTTTGGATTATAGTTGGTATAAATGTTTTATGTTTGGCGTGTTTAGCCTGATTTTCAAATGTTACAGTTTAATTATTATATTTATGTATGAGACGTATCATATACATACTTATGATTTTATGTTGCCATGGAGGATGATAATGATTATTTTTTTATTATTATTATATTAATATGCTAAAAAGTTAAAACTAAAATTAGTATAAATGTTAAGGATGGTAGCAGTAGTGTTAATATGTTTTCAATTTTGCCCCTCATTAAATAATATTTTATTTCCATTCACATAATAAAAAAAAACGACGTCCAGTGGCAAGAGAATAGTATCTTTTCAGTCAAAGTGTTGGACTTTTTTTTTTTTTTCTTTCCATAGGCACCAAACAATGACATTTCTAATTCACCTAGGCTAGCCAATGAATAAGGCGCAACACAGTTACAGTTGCATCTTCCTTCTTTTTTTTTTTCTCCCTTTTTCTTACAGTTTTTTTTTTGTTTTTTGAATTTTTTTTCTATTATATATATTTTTGATTAATATATAATAACTTAATAATTATTTAGAAAGCCTAAAAAGGAAAAAGAGAGCTTATGATACTTTTTTTTAATTTAAAATGTTGCAATTTTTGATAAGATATTATTACTAACAATAATAAATAAAAAAGAAAAATAAAACATTAAAGAGAGAAATAGTAAGCAAATAACATACACATTTGTTTGGTTTTAAATAATCGCAAAAGAAAAAAAAAATGAAAGAATTGTTTTAATAATACATAATTTCAAAAATTTGTCATCACGATCATTTAAAAAGCTTAAAGAATAGGATTTCCTTTTTTTTTTTTAGGAATATAAATTTCTATCATATTTTATTTCTAATATTCTTAAGTGGCAAGTATAGCTATTAATTTTCTATCTATTTATACTTTTGGCAAAAGAAAATTGACTCGAAAGTAGTTTATAATCAAATAAAATTCAAATGGCATAACTCAAAAATTATTTGAATTAAATCTACGGCAAGTTTAATGGATAAATATTATATCTTTAAAAAATTATATTAAAAATTTTTTCAATATATTTTATTTAATTTCAATTTCAATATTTTTTTTAATAATTTGAATCTTAATATATATTGAATACCCAATTGGATAGTTAATTGGATAGTTAATTGGACATTCATTCAATTGATGTACGAAATTCACATCCATATTGTGATTGGAGCCATACCAAATATTGTCGAATATTGTAGAATTATACAGATAATTATATGTTTGATAAAATAAAATTACAACAAAAATAATAATAAGGGAAAACTTAAAAAAAAAACTAAATGAAAAAAATTTGATCATCAAGAGACAACAAAGTGAGGCTCACAAAATGTCTGAACAACGTGAGGGTAATATACTAATTTTTGTATAATTTTTTATACTATTTATATAATTTTACATATTTTTCTATTAAAATATTAAATATTAAAATTGTTTTATTTTATTACTTATTAATTTAATCAACTTAATTAAGTAATATAGATATTAATAAGTAACAAAATAAATAAATATTATTTTAAACATTTTTCTATTAAATTATTGCATATATAAATTATTTTATTTTATTAATTTTATTATTTATTAAATTAATTAACTTAGATAGCAATAAGTAATAAAATAATTAAATAACATAATAAGTAATAAAAATGTGTTTAAAGTGATGAACATGTAATAAATAATTAAGATTAGAGCGATGAGCAATTAAGTTTAAAATGATGAGCAATCAAAAAATAAACATTAAACCTATAAATGATAAACACGTGATAAACACTCTAGTTTAAAATAGTAGACAACAAAATTCAAAACGATAAACAATTAAATTCTAATCAATAAACCTATAATTACTAGAAAAATAATATTTATTATTGTCTTCATATAAATATTATTTTAATTTAATTTAATTTTATATTATATTATTTTTTATATTATTCAATGTAATATTTATATTGTTAACCAAATAGTGATTGTTCTCTATTTTGATCTTGACAATCAAATTAATTATCATTAACATTTTTATTGAGTGTTGTTTTGATAGTGTTCAAAGTTTTAGCACATTTGGTTAAGGTTTTCTCATTGAACAAGTCAATAATTTCATGGAGACGTGTAACTCTCGATCAGGACAAGGAACTCCCGATCAGGACACAAGTCCAGATCGGAAAAATATTGCCTCTAAGTGTCTTAAAGTTCCAGTAGCCAAAGCAGACCGGGAAAGGGTATGTCCCGAACGGGACCGGTGGTTTCCAAATTGGGACAAGAATGTCCCGACCGGAACTGTAGAGCAGACCAAGCAAACCAAGTGTCCAGACTGGAAAACTCTACAGGGTGATGACCCAAAAGTTCCAGTAGCAAAAGCAGACTGGGACATGGAATGTCCCGATCGGGACACTTGGATTCCCGATCGGGAAAGGTTGCGGTCCGTGCGGGACATTAAAAAAGACATGACCGTTGAAGAGGAGACACCACCATAATATGCCACATTATTAGAAAGTCAAAACATACTTAGTCAAAATTGATTTAGGTCCCGACCGGGAAGGGTAGTCCCGACTGAGATGCATTCAAATCCCAGAAGACCCAAGTTCCTGGCAGTGGCATCATCGGGCATGTCCTGATTGGGACACATGGAGTTCCGACCGGGACACTTGAACAAAAACTAGTCGTTGGAGATTTCAGCCAACCAGAAGCTGTCACATAATACAATCGGGCATTTCCCGATCGGAAAATCATGGTTCCCGAACGGGACATCTCTCTTTGTAGACTGCATTTGATGCACTTGTAAGAGAACATTAGAAAGAGTTACGACACCATTTGTAACGGCTAATTGGTTGGTAATCAGTATAAATACCTTACCAAAAGGCCATTTAATTAGAATAACAACTTAACAAGTGCCAAAACTATTGCAATTTATTTTCTTAAATCCTTTCGTTAATTGCTTTTGTATAAGGGTTCAAGTGTTAATCTGAAAATACTTGGGTGGTTTTGTAATTGGGTAGTGCGAGCCAAATTACAAAGAATTGGTTGTTGTGTGAGCCACAAAACACAAGAGAAATTTAGGTTGAGTGTTAGCCTTGCTAAAACATCTAGTTGGGAGCAAACTAGTTAAAACTCCAAAGATTGTAATATAAGTGATTAGATTAGTCAATACCCAATCTAAGTTGGGGAGAGGAGTATGGTTAGTTAACACCCGAACCTCTATAAAATTTGTGTCTCAATCTTCTCCTTCTCTTTTATTATCTTGTGTGTGCAAAGTTTTAATTTCCCACCAAGAATTCATCCTTCCCCCCTCTTTCTTGGTGATTGTTTGGGCAACAATTGGTATCGGAGCAAGGTCTAGAAGTCAAGCCTAATCAGCTCTAGCAGAGATCAACAATGGCACAAGAAGGATTCCAAAGTCTCAAACCTTATTTTGATAGGTCAAATTATGCCAATTGGAAGTTTAGAATGGAGACATATTTGGATAGTAAAGGCATTGATGTGTGGGATAGTGTTCACAAATAATGGACACCACCAATAAGAAAGAATGTTGATGGAGAGGATGAACCTCTCCCAAGAGATGAGTGTATTGAACCACATAGAAGAGCAAATGGCAAAAATAAGAAGGCCATGACCATCCTTGCAAGCTCTCTTTCTCTTGAAGAATGTGGGAGATTCCAACATTGTCTAACCGCCTACAATATGTGGAGGACTTTGGAGAACTATCACGAAGGAACAAAGCCAGTTCGTTCTAGGAAGATTCAACTCCTAATGAATGAATATGAACTCTTCAAGATGAAGCCAAATGAGACCATCACAGAGATGACAAATCGCCTACTCTTTATTATCAACAATATGAAGAAATATGGAAGACACACAAGCCTTGAACATGTCAATAATAAAATCTTGAGAAGTATTCCAATGAAAGACTATGGATCAAAGTGGCAGGTATAAAAGAAGCCAATGAGGATTTGAGCACCATTCCTACCGATGTGCTCATTGGCAAGATTCTAACACATGAGATGGCTCTCATGAGAGAAAAAGAGCTTGAAGGAGAAAGACAGAAGAAGAAGCCTCTTGCTCTCAAGGCAAGCAACACCTCCTTAAAGGCCCAAGACATAGACCTCATTAGTGATGATGAGGTGAGTGAAGAAGAGAATGAGGAGATAGCCATGCTATCAAGAAGGGTCAAAAGAAT
>CATIWF010067760.1:0-12031 GCA_949630135.1 Balakata baccata
CTTCTCTTATTATAGCAACGGTCCAAATTAATGGCTGTTTCTGAGAAACCCATATGCGAACGGCAACAAACATGGTGATTGGTGAAAGGCCCTCTACCTTCATCACCTTCCCACAAAAAGCAACGCTTCTCAGCCTTTCCTCGGGAATCGTAAGGGGACCATCCACCTCTCACTCTCTCCCTCCCTCCGAGTTTCTGTCAGGAACTTCGAATTTAGGACGGATCAACTTTAAAAATCATCAATGGTTAATGGATTTTCATTAAAAAAGAATCTCACTTGCGTAGAATATAGTTGACATTTTCGATAATGTTAATGGTCTACAGGTCTTGATATAAGAGAAAGTGCGACATAATGCAAGAATTTTCCTTCTTATCATATGCATAATTATTCAAGATATATAAGCTTAGTGTGGCTGATTAATTAGGTCAACCCAACTATATATATATATATCCATACACCACGATTTATAGTCACTAACGTATGTAGTGCATGACCCACCAAATTTTAAACACTTTAATATGCAGTCTTGGAAGAAAATTGGTTTCTATTGGCTGCAAGAGATTATATCATAATTATTACCGAAGACAAGGAATTTGCATATCTAATTAGCCAACCATTTCACATTTTCCTGGAAGACAAACAAGCAATCATATAGAATATTTTTACAGTAGATTCTTGTACATGTTTGTGCTTCTTACTCCCACAATGATGCCAAATTTCCACCATTAACTTCAAACTTCTCACTATCTAATAGTGAAAAAAAAAAAGGGTTGATAAAAATAACCAGAAAACCATTTTCTTTATAACATGTTATTATCACAGTCTAGAAAATATTTTTAATTCTCAATTACACAAAATTATGAAAATTTACTCCATAAAATAAAATGAACTTCATTGAGTGTTGGTAAAGATTATGATAAGACAATAAGAATAAAGTAATTAATTATATATTTAATAAATAGAAAAATGTGATTGAGCATAAATTTCTCCATCCTCTAGTATTTTGCTGATAAAGAGATGAAACTAATAAGCAACCATGTGATTCTTGATGATAGTTTGGAAATAAAGGAAAGCGAGGACAGACTTATGCCCAGTCATAATGTTATTCACAGAGATTTTCCTTCATTTGTAGACGAGCTACCACGGAAAAACAAGCTCGAACTTATTAGACAATAAATATCATGACTATAATTTTTCAAATTCGAATATTCAGTCATAATTTTTATACTAAAAAAACAATGATCTCTCTGTTCGGAATAATAGAGCAAATTTTATTTTTATCCATATTAAAAAAATTAGTTAATTTAGTTAAATTAATAATTTTTGCTTGATATTTTTCAAAAATAGCTTCTGTATTATTATTTTGAAACTAACTCTTTAATCTTTTTAATGCAAGACTAAAATTCATACTTAAGTAAATATCGATCAATTTTAAAAATTATTTAAAGTAAAAATTGAAAAAAAACAAATAAATATTTAGATAAATTTAATAATAATATATATAAATAAAAATATATTTATAATAGAATAAAATAAAATAATTAATTTATGATTTTGGACGGTAAAAAATCACTTTCTTTTGGAGGAAGAGAGTACAATTTATTTTCAGCTGTCAATTTTTTTGACATTTCCTCTACCTGTCTATCTCCTTTGAAGTTTCAACTTCAAGAAATAGAGAACAGATATTGAATTTGTACATTGACTGCGTTTTTGGAATTTTTTTTTAATTTTACTAAAAACATATAAATAGTTTTTTTTTTAAACAAATTTGTAAAATACAATTTATAAATAATTAATCAATTAAATAAAAAAATTTAAAATATATTTTTACACCTCTCACCAACCATTTCAAACATCTTATAATAGTTTCGTGGCTTTGTTGTCGTTTCAAGAACCCCTTTCGTTGTACTGTCATAAATGGCCAAAACAACTGCAGTGGATGTGGAAGAAACTTTATCAGCTGCGTACTTTGGATATATTTCACACCTCTGGCATAAATAAGTGTGAATTTCTTTACCGGTATAACAATTTAATATTTTAAAAATTATTTATAATATAAAAGTATTTTAATTATATAAATTATAATATCTCATTTGCTTAAAAATTATTTGTAATATAAAAATTCTATAATTATTAAAATTATAATAACTCAACATCTCAAAAATTATTTGTAATACAAAAGTATTATAATTTTTATTTTGTAACTAAATAATATTTATTTCTTCAGCTATTACGTCTCGTTTAGTCAATTAGTCAATTAAAAAAATTAAAAAAATTAGTCAATTAAATAAAAAAATTCAAAACATGTTTTTCGAACACTAAATAGCACTCCCTTAGTCTCTTTAACAGAAGTATAATATGAAATATCCAGATAAATTTTAAACAAAATTAATAACAATACTCAGTTAGTAAAATTGAAATTTATTTTATATGAATATTATAGCTAATTTTATTTTTATTAAAATTTATCTAATATAGATATTTCATATCACACTTATGTTAAAAAGATACAGTAAAGATAGAAATACTATTTAGTTACAAAATAAACGTTGATATACTTTTGTATTACAAATAATTTTTGAGATCCTGAATTATTACAATTTACATAAATAGAGTACTTTTATATTACAAATAATATTTGAGACACTGGATTATTACAATTTACATAATTTGAATACTTTTGTATTACAAATAATTTTTCAGATACTGAATTGTTACAGATTATATAATTGAAAAACTGTGCGTGAAATTCACCCATATAATTAATAATAATAAATTTCAATATTTATTTAGACCGATGCATCAAATTAATCTAATCATAACCCAAATCCTAATGCATTAGAAAAGCATGTAAGAAATATCAAGATTACATGACCTGAATGAATGGTCTACGATTTCATATAACTCTACAATAATTCTCTCTTCTTTCCTGCCTTTTTTTTTTAACACAAAAAGGCCTATGTTCCTTTTTTCATTTATTTATTTTGTAATTTGATTATATATTTACACTTTCTATCCGTTGTATTTTTTCTTCCGTCAAACATGGACGTGGGGGCCTAGCAATTAAAGGTCTTCAATGAATCTGTAAATGTTTGAAGGCTTAGGTACTATGAATTCTTTTCTTTGGCAAAAAGGTACTCAATCGCATTCAATTCTCCTTAAGAGACTCAACAAAGCAAGTTGACGATGTGCAACTTCTCCCAATAACCCTCCTTTCACGAGGACAAACCCCTCAGTTTCTGGAGAAATTCTTAGTTACAACTTCAGTAAATCAATCCACTGTATTCAAATAAATAAATAAATAAAAATAAAATAATTAAATAAATATCATTATATAATTTAATTTATTTAATAGATTACATAGAATTTCTCTTTCTAATATGTATATTATAAACCACCTTACTATAGCAAGATTGAGTCCCCGCCCATATGATATCTGTTTATAAATATACATTCTTGATTCTTATCCAACATAGTATGATTATTTAACAAAAAATTTCCCGCCCGAATCAGATTCTTTGGGTGATTACCAGGCCAATTAAGTAAATAGTTAGTTGAACAATTTTTCTTGCACGAAACCTATATGTGAAGCAAAATCCTACTATCTAAGCTGCTGCTGAACTGTACACCAAAACTAGCTAACAAGACTTTATAGTACAAAAGGAATTCGGACAAAAGGGAAAGAGAGAGAGAGAGAGAACCATAAGAAGTTGTGCCACCGATCGTGTTGAACAAACTCTCTCATTATTTTATTGACAACTTACCGATCAAACCATAGAAAAACAAAACTCATGATCCATAAAACTGACAACCAAAAAAAAAAAAAAAAAGGCACACTCAAGAAAAGAAACTGCTTATATAATTACAGTTTTGCTACTCTATAGATGGAGTTTTTTTTTTTACAACCTTCTAGTTAATTAACACATCACATCCTTGAGAAGCTTGTACCTGCGAGTAGCTGTTCTGGGTGATGGTACTCCGGTGGGGCTCTTCCCTTTCTCGGCGGTGCTATCTTCTCGATCATGCTGTTTAATTTTGTCTCCTGAGTACTCGGAACGGTTGTTGACACCTCCACTATCATGTCTAACTGCTGATTTCTTCGAAGAGTTTCCATGTCTGGCATTTCTCTCTTCGCTTTGGCACCAATCACACACCTCAATTGGCTCCGAGAGTTCACTGAAGTAGTTGCTGCAATAACTGTATAAAAAGATTCATGCTTTTATCACCCAAAAAATAAAAGATTCTTGTTTTAGAAACAAATTAAGGCAAAATGTATTAATTATAATTAACCTGTCCATGATCCTATGTGATTAATTATTATAGTAATGGTGGTGGGTAGTGGGTGGGGAAAAAATGAAAAATTTAACCTCTGATGAGAAAAAAAATGGATTCAGTTATGAGTTTCTATCAGAGGGTGATCATGATGACGAAACCCAGAACATATATATGGTATATACTTAAACACATATCACATATGTGCGTGTGAGGAGGAGAGAAGATGATAGATAGCTAAGTAAGAAAAAAGAAAAGGAAGAGCATACGAGTGCTGAAAGCGATTGCGGCATTTGCAGCAACGGAAGAGCTTATCAGGAAAACCGACGTCGCCGCACATGCAACATACAGTTTGAAGATCCACCATTGATGGGAGGAAAAAAAAAGAAGCAAGCTTTTCAATTTCCTTATACACACAGAATATACATACATATATATATATATATATATATATATATATATAGAGGGAGAGAAATATACAGCGACAGTAATAGAAATCCAACCAGGCCAAGAAGACAGAGAGAGAGAGATAAGAATCGGAAAGTAGTATATCTATATAAAGAATAAAAAAACGATTTCACCAAAAAAAAGTAAAAAATGAGAAATAATGTAACAAAAAAAAAAAAGAGAAATAAAAAAGGGTTTAATTGAGTCGGTGTATAAATCTCCACAAAAATAAAAATAATAAGACATATAAATAGACAGGTAGACCACAGGATGCTTGCAGTCGGTTTTCAGTTATGAGAGAGAGGGCTTTGAACCTTGAAATTTTTCTGATGCACAATTGCCGCCCTTTATTTCATTTCTTACTTTTCTTTGTGCTGTCTTGTTTTGGTTTCTCCTTGTGCCAATATATTGAAAAATTGTTAGGTCTAATTAAATCAATTATTTATTAATATATATTTAATTATTTTATTTTTATTAATTAAAATAAAAATATATATATATATATACATATATTATTTAATAATTAAATAATATACAAATAATTTATTAGTTTTTTTATATGAAAACATTTTAAATAAAATCAATACAATATATTATTTATAAATTAATTTATAATTAATTATTTTATAATAAATCGAATTTATTTAAAAATTTATCACCTTCAATTTATATTGTAATTATTATTATTTTATACACATAATAAAATCATCTTTCCTCTCCTACTACCTGAAGGGAAGAAGGGAAAGATAAAGAAAGTGGATAGACGCGCTTCAGTAGAGAGTGAGATGAATTTTCTAGGGAAACGTAACGTAAGGGTGTAAAAACGGAGGGAAAGGGCAACTGAAAGACACACAGGGTAACTGTTGGTGTCTGTCTATAGGAAGGAAGGGGTATGATTGTCATTAAACAAAATTGTAATAGAGAATTAAATTAAGGAATGTCACTAATGAAACATACAGTTCCTTTAATCCAAGTCTTTTTTTTTTTTTTATATCAAATTAATCCAAGTCTTCTACACCATGATCAAGCCAAAATAGGAATTAATGGTAGTTTTGAATTTATTCATCATAATTCTTTTAATTAAAAATATATGAAAAATGCCCAATTTTATCAGTTCGAATTGAGGGGTAAGCTCAAATTTTAAATTATTATCATCATCAAGTTATATGTATTAAAAGAATTGCAAGTGGGATAGAGTAAATATTAAATAATCAACATCCATTCTTTTAAAAGAAAAAAAAAAGAAATTTTAATCCAATGTTCAGAACAGAAGGTGGACTGAAGATGAGTTAGGAGAAAGAGGAGTGGTGTGATACACAAGCTATGCACCATTTGGTATGGGAAAAAAATATTATTATTATTTTTTTAATTTTAAAACTGTTTTTAGAAAAAAATAAGAAAATGTAATTTTTTTAATAAACATATTTAAAAGAAATAAATTATAAAAAATTAATCAACTAAATCTGAAATATTTTAAATATATTTTTTGGATATTTAATAGCTAATATCCAATTCCGACCACTGATTGTATACAAGACATGAAAAATTTTACTAACGTTACTTTAATTAATTTTTAAGATACTAAATTATATGTTATTCATTAGACATGTTAGAAGCTGATAAGCATCACGTGGGAGCCAATACAAAGTCTTCCTTTCCACATGTTTTTTGGTTTAAGAATTTACCTCGTACGGATAGAAATTTGAAAAAGTGCAAGAAAAAAAATTTGTTTAGAACCAAGTTGTTTATGAACAATTTGTATTTAGAGCCTGTGTTTGGGGTTGAATTTTTGAAAATTATATTTTTTTAAAAATTTGTATTTATATTTTTTTAGTTTTGGAAATATTTTTAAACAGAAATAGATAAATATATTTTTTTTATAAATAAATTTTAAAAAAATTAAAAGAATCAGTCAAATAAATTAAAAGAAATTCAAATTCTATTTTTGGGATACAAATACAATTTCAAATACCCCTAAGTAGAAGCACTTAATTAATTAATAAATACTTTGAAAAAAGATAGTAAAAAAAATAGGTTTGTTGTTGAATATTTTAAAAGCAGATTTTGAATTTTTTTAATTTAATCGTTGATTTTTTTAATTTTTTATAAACGGTTTTTTTTAAATATAATTTTGCAAAAAAATATTTATTTATTTGATTTTACCAAAATCAGTTTTTTAAATTAAAAAAAAATTGTAAAAAAACGTTTTCCACATGCTTAATCCCAAGCGGCCGAAATCTTTTCTACTTTGGAATCTTTTTTAAAATTTAATTAATTACACTTTTAAGAATGAATTAGGGTCCTGATATTACAAGAAATAGAATAGATAGATAGATATTTACCCATGGTCAATTGTCATTAATGTGATAATTAATTCTAGTTATAAATTTCAATATTTGTGTATGCACTAGTTTTCAAGCTCAACTTTTCTTCTGTTTTTTACAGGTTTTTAGTATATAAAAGTGAATTTTTACCATTCTAAGTTTTAAATCACCTCTCCACACTTTTTTATTAATTTATTTATAAAATAAGTGATTATTCCACATATATCTAGTTTTTTTATTTTATCGTCTTGTTACGACATTTAGTTTTTGTCCTTTTATTATGAAGTTTTTTTTATTATCTTGTTGCTTCGTTTTATTTTTATATTTGCGATTTGATTTGATTTTTATAGAAAAGAAAAAAATTTCATCTCATATATATATATATATATATATATATGTTAAGCTCTCTACAAACTTAAGTATCAAAATTGAGACTCTCTTTAATTATTTTGCACAAGCCATGTATGAACTTTATTTACCGGCTGCAAGATTCATCATCAGTATATATATCCCAATTAACCACGTCAACAGTCCATTCATCACATTCTCTACTTATAACTCAGCGTTATTCATAATATTTGATAGAATTAAAGTCCTAACTGGATGTTAATTTAATTTAAATTCATAATTTTATTGTCAATATTATTTATTTTGAATTACATATCTGTATGTGTGTGGTTGTGTAAATATAATAATAATTAATATCAAAATTGTATATCCGAGTTTCACTCCTTTGATCGATGTATGCATTAAATTTGTCTATAAAATTATTTTTAAAGTGATAATAATATGATGGAATCGATTAACTCGGTTTGCATTAACAATCCTAAAATGCTTAATCTATATGTAGGTTCCTGAATTTTTTTTCTCAGTTTGTTTCTAGATTAGTTTTTGAGTCTGATTGTCCAATGAATGTCATTTTTTGACTAATTTATCTTTTCTATCATTTAAAAAATATAGCAAATATTTATTTTATGTTAATATAATAACCGGAAAGTGGATTGAGATGCAGTCCATCTTCCGTCTGGTATGTGAGCGTAATGTAGTTAATTGTTACCTTTTTTAAATGTTATAAGAACAATTGATCCAAAAATAATATTCAAGAGGTAATCACATCCAAAAACTAATCTACGAGGCAAGCTAAGAAAATTAAAAAATTTAGAAGTTTCATATGATTTATATGCCATACTAAAACAAAACTTGGAAATGTGACAAGTGATCCCAAAATATATAAAAATCGAGAGCATGGAATTTGGATATTTCGAGTCACGGATCTATAAATTTTTTAATGGCATATAGCAAATTTATAAAGTTAAAATAATTATAAATAAAATTTATTGCAATGCATTAACTTCTAAATTACAATTAATTGATAAAAAAAAGTTTAAAAGAAACTACAATTGTTTTAGATTAGTTTTTATATTTTAAAAGCAATTCATAACATTTAAAATAAATTTTTTACTAAAAAGTAACTAAACATTAAATATAGTTAGTATAATACTACAATAAATAAAAGTAACCATAATATAAATAGTAAAATTATATTGAAATAAATCAGAAAGTAATTAGAAATATAAATATTTTATATTTGGAATATAATTGAAATAGTGAAAAATTGAATATTTTGAAATATAATTTTATATATTTATATTATATATAAAATGATTTTTTTTTTTTTGTTTAGGCCACCCTATGAAGCGAGAATTTTATAAATGGAAGAGTAAAGAAATATTTTATATAGAATTAGAGGGTTAAAATAAAATTTTTTAATTAATTTTTTTTTGAAAGATAACATAAATACATATAGATACACATCAATCTAGTAGACAAGGGATCGATGGAAAAAAAAAAAAAGAAAGAGAAAAATTGAGCATCAATGATGGAAAATAGAGAGAAAATTCCCAACGTAACTTCCACATCTAAATTTGTTTCATTTCCCAGGAGCAATGCTTCCACATCATATCATTTTCATAACCATGTCTACTCCTAATCTATCTCCCTTTTTTTTTTAGAAATTTTTCTTAATTATTGCCTATTATACAAATGATTTATTAGAATATGAATTTTCATTGAAATTATCAAAGAGAAATCGGCTAAAAACTTCCACTATCGATGCTCGAAGAGTCCATTATGGGGTTCCATCTCTTAACTATTTGAAATTGAAAAAAAAATAAAAATATATATATATATATATATAATATCTAAATTCGGTTTACATATATTGAATTATAAATAAATCAATAATATATTATCATAACAAAAAGATTTTTTTTTTCTGGGTCAGGAGAGAGGGCAAAAAGAGAAATTTTATCTGCAAAAAGAATTACTTTTTTTTATGTTAGCTTAATTCATAAATTAATATATAAAGTTAATTTAAATTAGAAATTTCACATGGGCGAAATGATTTTATTATTATTATTTTTTTAAAGAAACCATGAAATGTGCCAAGTCAATAGGACAAGCAACTTTTGTGCACGTGAACCACACGCAAAAGGAAGACACACCTCTCCTATTTATTTTTTTTTAAATATTGAAAAAAATAAATGTGATCATTGGGACCACCAAAGATGTGCTGCACCGGAATTTTATAAATATGGGCACTCAACAGTCTGATCCACTCAATTTGGTTCTCTGTTTCTTGAGGAAGTGTTTCACCATCCACCTGGCTTTAGATTTTGATCACAGAATTTGAACATTGTGTCCTGTCAACCCATAAAAGGTGCGGCCTGAAAAGTTACTAATGCTCTATACTCTTTAAGCTAAAAAAGGCAGCAGAAAGTTTATCACAGTTCGAGTTTCTTGTTCTTGTTTTTTTTCCTTCCAAACATCATCTTTATTATATGCAAATTGTAATTACTAATTTTCTCTCGTTTGTTTTTATTTTAAAGTTGAAAATTAGATTCATGATGCAGTCTGATGTAACTCTCATGGCCCAACTCAATTGACTTCTGAGGGACCTCGATGTCAAAATTGCACAGTTAAATAAATTTGCCAATTTGGTGCACATTCATTAATTAACAGCCGCATTATATAATGTATATAGCAATTCCAAGGCAACAGCTCCATATATTTTGAGACAAGTAGGCACTATTGCTAGGTAGCTTCCAGTCCCAGCTGGCTCAATCCGATTAGTCTCTGTTTCACTTATTACTTTAACAAGCAATAGAATGTCTTGGAAGTTGGAATAAGATCATGTAGGAGATTGGGCAAGAATTGGGAAATGTGAAAGAAGAAGGAGATGGTTTTACATTAAAAAATAAAAAGAGGAAAAGGAAACTGTGTCTGGGGACAACGTAAACAACAAAAATTTAAAAGAGGTGGATCAGATTCAGAGTCCCTATCAAAAAAAAAAAAATATATATATATATATATAATTCATTTTGATGAGCCTGTAACAAATGTGAGGCTAAGAAAGAAGAAAGCCCCACACAAAATCCCTAAACACAGAGAGGTAACTCCCCTTGGCCTCTTCTTCCTTCCCCTCTGTTTCGCTTGACCTGATTCTGCCCTCTAAATTCTAAATCCCATTAAGCCTCGCTTTTGGCTCCCCCAACAATTTTGGGTATTTATTCCGTACTCGAACCCATATGGTGTTGCCTCTATGATGATGCTCAGTCCCATAGAGTAGGTTTCTTGAATGATTTTTTTTTTTTCTCTCTCTTAAAGTCAAAATCGAATTACGTAACAGCAAACAGTAACCGACCAAAAAATTTCTAGGCTGTTCATGCAGCTACATGTAGTCTTGTAGCAACTGGGCCAAACACCCACACTGCATATGAAGCGCAAATCTCTGGTGGGGTCTTACTGGATTTGGCTTAGTGGTGACTGCAATTTACAATCATCGCACTCCGTTATGGACTACGGACTTCGGTTCGGACTTACCTACCAAGACTGTTCGGTATTAATCAATCGTCATTTGCAATACCAGTAGCTCATTCTTCGGGTGTATTACATACTCCAACTATCTAATTCGTAATAATTTAGTACCTAAAATATTATTTATAACAAAAAAAAATCCGTTAAATTTTAATTTTGTAATATAAAAGTATATATTTTTTAAATTTATTAAACTATTTAACAGAATTATACTAATATAAACTTTCACATCAGTAAAAAATTTCAACTTATAAATACCATGTGTACAAAACAGATTCTAAAAAAAATGTTCATCATTTAATAGAATGTTTAATTATATTCGGTTTGAGAAAAAGTGATGAAAAATGTAAAATTTTTTTGTGATATCTATTTTATATATGTAGCATTTATACGTGAATTTTTTTTTTTGCTAAAATAGAAAGTTCACGTCAGCATTTGGTTAAATGATTTGACAAATTTTAACTGTAGATACTTCTATATTACAAAATTAAAATTTAAGGGATTTTTTTTACAAATAATAATTTAGGTACTAAATTATTACGAGTTAGATAATTGAAGTACCATCGGTGTAATTCACCCCATTCTTCATATGTCAAAAGAAACTTAAACTGCGAAAAAAGAACATGAAAGTGAACATGTTCCGATTGCAACCATTCCCTGTGATGTGTGATTGTATCTGCTCTTCTGTCATTCAAAACAATGCAGAATACATTATGGTGCAGCAAAATGCAAGCCTAAAATATAATATAAGATATCCCTGCATGGCTCTGGTTATTTAGAAGAAATAGCACATTGAATTGGCCTTGCCAGTTCAAGGAATTCAACCGGCAAAAGGTAAAAATCATGTTACGTTACAGGGTTAACTACCATTATGATGAAAACAGTTCCCAAAGTTGTTCAGTGATCGACACCATCCAAGAAAGAGCCTCAAGGTGACTGAGAGTATGATGAATTTGATATATGTTCACTGCAAACATATGAGCAAAAACAAAAAAAATTGTACGTAATCGTCATAATAGTAGCATAGCAAAATCCAAGCCACATGAATAAGTAAAAGTTCCAACTTAGCAAATAAAGTTCTATGCATTTGAAATGGATTAATTTTACCAAAA
>CATIWF010067794.1:0-124599 GCA_949630135.1 Balakata baccata
TTAGAGAAGAATAAAAAATTTTAACTTGTGACTTATAAACTCTAAACAAAATTGTATGGACGAGTAAACCTGAATTTACACACACACAAAAAAGAAAGAATTGTGCTCTAGTTTTCTTGATACATTTTTATGTTCTATCTTTAAGCATCGGCTTTGTAAAAGAGATTGGATACCAATCTTTTTCTTTATCTTATATATTTGTGAAGATATACAGAGCGCAGTGCAAATCTGTGGAGAATATGTAGTCTTTCCAATTAAGATTGTTTATCTCTTAATTATTTAGTATTAATATTAAGAGGAATCAAGGAATACCTACTCTAATGATATGCGCAGAAAGTGTTCCTTTGGAATATGGCAAGGTTTTGACTTCATGAAAATGACAATCACAATCTGAAATTTAGCATCTCTCTTTAATTATAAAATTGTGATTACATTTTTTCTCTCTTTTTTTTTTTTTTTGGGTATCTTTAGCATTTTGTTAGAATATTATTTTCTGCATTGACCAAGATTATTGATTTATTAGGTTCTTGATTAAGAAATTTAAAAAAGAAAATGATTTATTGGTTTTTCTGTTTGTGGATGCCCCGATCGACCTTAACCAAGAAACCGAATTACAAGAGTTAGTTCATATCAATTTAACTAAAATGTTAGGAAGAAAAAAATCAATTGCTTTATATTCATGCCGAACATATTTATTTAAAAATAAAACGTTTCTTTATTTCATTCTTTGGAGGTAGTCACAATTTTAGTTGTCACATATAATAAGATTATCAACCAAATTAAGTATATAATTAATAGATAAGAATAAATTAGATTGGTTTTTGTTATTTTAAAAATAGAATGTAAAAAGTATTTAATGCTTCATTAGAC
Source organism: Balakata baccata (assembly GCA_949630135.1). NCBI lineage: Eukaryota > Viridiplantae > Streptophyta > Magnoliopsida > Malpighiales > Euphorbiaceae > Balakata > Balakata baccata. The sequence goes on from CATIWF010067794.1 coordinate 871, forward strand.
ATAAAAAAGATTCTATTTTGGAAAATAATAAATTTATTTTTAAGAGAAAAACAATTTATAAAAATTAATACATGAAAACAAAGGCCAACAGTTTAAAAATCAAATCAAACCAAGAGTTACAGGGAATTAATGTCAAGGATGTGAAAAATGGAAATTTTAGAAAAATAGAAAAAAACGGATAAATATTTATAAAAAATACTGTTCCTCAAAGTTTTTTTCAAAAATATAGACAATACAAAGTTTTTTTCAAAAATATAAAAAATCAAGTTTTACCTAAAATTTACCGCAAAATTAATGAAAATTAAAGTTACAAAAATTTTATCTTAAGTTTTATTCAAGTTATATCTAGGATTTATCAAATATTTACCAGAAAATTAATAAAAGTTGAAATTATATAAGATTTACTCAATATTTACCAAAGTTTACCAAAGAATTATCAAAAATTTACTAAAGTTTACCTAAAATTTACTACAAAATTAATGAAAATTGAATTTATAAAAGGTTTATAAAAAATTTACCCAATGTTTACTTAAATTATATCAAATATTTACAAAAACAAATTAATAAAAGTTGAAATTACATAAACTTTATCAAAGATTTGCTTAATATTTACTCAAATTATACTCCATATTTACAAGAAAATTAATAAAAATTGAAGTTACATAAGGTTTACTTAATATTTATCCAATAATTACTCAAGATTTATCCAAAAATTATCCAAGGTTTACCTGAATTTTACCCAATATTTACTAAAAAATTAATAAAAATTAAAGTTACAAAAAGTTTATCCAAGATTTATCCGAAATTTACTTAAAATTTATTACAAAATTAATGAAAGTTGAAGTTACAAAAAGTTTACATAAAATTTATCCAAGATTTACCTAATAATTATTCATGGTTTACCCAAGATTTACCATAAAATTAATGAAATTAAAGTGACAAGATTTTTTTAAGGCTTATTCAAGTTATACCAAGATTTACCCAATATTTATGAAAAAATTTATCAAAATTGAAGTTACATAAGATTTACCTAAGATTTATCCAATAGTTATCCAATGTTTATTAAAACTTTACTCAACATCAAGTCAATATCTCAACTAAAAATTACTAAATATCTACCCAAGATTTACCAAAGTAAATAACATTAATTAAATTAATTAAATATAAGTTTACATTTTTTTTGTAATTAAGGTTTGTCCAAAGTTTATTTTGATAATTAAGTTAATTAAATTCAAGTTTATATATTTTTTTTCTAATTAATTCAATTAAATAATGATTAAAATAAATAAATACATGCATAAAAATAAATGATGACCATGCAAATTAATAAAATTTTTAATCCATATTTAAAATGTGAAAAATGATCATTTTATATTTTAATTAAATAAAAAATGTGTTAAACACATGGTGAAATATAATATTTGGAAAAAAAAAACAGTAAAAATAAAAAAAACTTGGAATGAAAATACATAAGTTTTGTTGATAAAATTTTCAAAAATGAATGTTACTGTAAATTTTCCATTGAAAATATACTAATTACTTTGGGGTAATAATTGTATATTTATAATAACTGGTTCTTGTTGTTGTGGTGATTCACTGATTCTTGCACAGTAGTCCTACGATTCCTTGGAATTTGGTGTATGGATATATGCGTGAAGGGAACAAATTTCAGCGCCCACTTGTTTACGAATCAGACAATTTTCCCCTGCTGATAATCACGGATGACCAACACACTGCCATAATCCTCTTCCCTACCTCTATGCATTATAAATTAGTCTTCTAATCTTTATTCATTTCTTCTTAATTAAACAGCAATAAAGCAAATTGATAACGCCAGCTTATTCATAATCACATAAGGCGATTATAAGGGCTTTTTTTCCACAAAATAAGTTTTTTGTTTTTTTTGCTCTTAGGTATCATGTATATACACGCCGGACAGATCTATTAAAAAAGTTAAAATACTTTATATTCAGATTTAAACTTGAGACATCTCGTTAAGAAAGAAGTCACATTTATTATCCTATCTCACTCATTCAACATATTTTGTATTTATTTAACTACTCTGAGTGCTTCTATTTTAAGTGAAAGTTATGCAGGACCTTGATATATGTAATTTCACAATTAATAAGGAATTAAGGATAAACAGACTAAGTTAATTACGCTTCTTTCTTTTTTTTTCAATTTGTTATTGGAATTAGCAAATTAGGGTTTTAATTTTATCATAGTTTTGAATTTGTTTATTGATGTAGTAAAGCAGTTCAATCCCAATCTAAAGATAGCAAAAAGCCCAACAGAGAGAAGAACAGCAACTTGGGGGGGTATGCCATGGACACTGGACAAGCAAAAGGCAAGTCTGGCTTGCCGAATTGCTGCACACACCAAGGCTACCATCACATGCCCCACATCCCTACACCTACAAAAAGCTAACCACTACACATGATAAACTGGTTGGATCGAATGGGTTCAATTTAAATTATTTTTAAATTGTATGATTGTAAGTTACAAATATGTTCGAATTGGATTAAATTATGCTTCTTCTTAATTAAAAAAAGCAAAATTTGTGATAAAAAAAGAGAGAGAGAGAATTCAGATCGAAATGGATCGAAATGTAACAAAATAAAAGAAACTCGTCTTGTATTCCCAGATCTGTTGCCCAAACATGCAGACTTTTCTATGGCTTTCTGCAGTTAAAAAAGAAGAACCTATTTATAATTAAAGAATCACTTATAATTAATGAAACGGCAAATGCCCAAATTCCTATATCTTGATTTTCCTTGCACAGATGACAGATCTTAACAAATTAGTAATGAGCTAATGACTAATGTAAGAATACTGAAATTATATGATGGGACGAAAATTGCTTCTTTTTTTATTTTATTTTATGCAAATATGAGTTATTTGATGGCTCAATTTTAAGTATAGTAAGCTAATAATTGTTTAGTTAAATTTAAAAAATCAATTTATGAATTAATGTGGATTATTGTAAGTTTTGAGTATATGATGACAAGCTTGCAAGATTAACATTAGTCTCTACTTTCATTTAGTGTTGGGGCCAAAGTGCACTAGGGAAGAAAAAAAACAAAATCTGGCAATTAATTCCTGATCATAATTGACCTAATAACACGTATATAAAAAGACACATTTCTCATGCAAACTTTAACCTCTCTATCCAACACGTGCCATCTTTGACCGCGTGCCCATCCTTCCATCTCCATAAATCCTCTCTCCTTTCTCTCATCTCTTCCACCTCTTCGATAACTTTTAATTTTCTGCAATTGGAAGGAAACTAAGTTTAATTTTACCAGAGTTTTCATGGCTGAGCAACATCCAAAAACCGAAAAGCTAGGTGGTGCTGGTGGCCCTTCAAGATCACAGATTATAGCGGTGGTCACCTTACTGCCTGTTTGTGGCACTCTCTTCTTCCTTTCAGGTATCACTCTTACTGGGACATTGATCGGCCTCGCCGTCGCCACTCCCCTTTTCGTCATTTTTAGCCCAGTTCTCGTTCCGGCTGCTTTCACGATTGCGTTGGCGGTGCTGGGTTTTTTAACATCAGGAGCTTTTGGGATCACTGCGCTGTCCTCTCTGTCGTGGATGGCTAACTATATTAGGAGGATGAGAGGATCGTTGCCGCAGCAGACGGACCAGGCAAAGCCACGCATGCAGGATGCTACGGGCCAAATGGGCCAGAAGGTCAGGGAGATGGGTCAGACCGTCCTGAGTAAGGTCCAAGAAGCGACTGGGAAGACATAACTTTCATTCAAATGGCTTGAACTTGGGTGTTGTTAAGGTTGTTTTACGTTAAATTTATGTGTGCGCTATTAGTTGTGTGTTTGAGGGTTGCTATATTAATAAGAGCCTTGTACAAAGTCAATTTCCTTCTTGCTGATGCATAAATTTATTTCTTTTTTTTTTTTTCATTATCTTTCTTTTCCTTTTCAAATAGTGTTGTGATTTTGGTGTTTGTTTCTGTTAATAACATTATTATATTAAATTTTTCCTTTGTTTAAAAAAAAAAACGTTATTATATTAAATAAATGTTAGTTAACTCTAAAATTCAGCAATGTTTTGGTCTTCAATTATGTTATAACTACCACCGATGTGCCGAGGAAGTCCTATTGATAATGCAGATTAATGGAGAATTAAATAAAATGAAATATATACATTTAGCAACGAAATATATTCATATAGAGTGAAATATATACACTTAGCAAGCTTTTTTTTTGTTATTTACTTAATTTTTTGCAGTTATAGTACGCTGTTACCGAAAAATAATAACATATAAACACTCATTTTTTAATGTTAATTTGATCAAAATTAACATATGTGAAAATAAATTTCACGTTGATCTCTCAACTTCTTGGTCAATATTCTGTTCAGTTTAAGATAAAAATTTGGCTACATCATAATATAATTTGTAGCTCCAAATTAATTTAATCTTAATGGGTATAATAAAGAAAATGCTTAAGTTATACTCAGCACATCTCCTAAAAATGTTTGTTTTTATCTCCTGCAATGATTTTTTTTTTGTTTATTTAGCCACTGAATTCTTTTTTTAGTTTACCTTATCTCAATTCAATTTGTAAAATATGTTTGGGCCTCCTAATGTTAACATGACAATAAAAAATGTTTGATTTTATTAATGATATCATGTTAGCAATAATAGGTCATATATTCAGTTTTACGAATTGGACATATGGCAAAGTGAATTAAAAATTGAGTTCATGTGGCTAAATTAACCAAAAATCGCTATAAAAAACTAAATAGCAAAAATGAATATATGGCAAAGTGAATCAAAAATTGAGTTCATGTGGCTAAATTAACCAAAAATCACTATAAAAAACTAAATAGCAAAAATGAATATTTTTAGGAACCGGATATAACTTAAATCTAAAAAAAAAATTAGAATTTGCTTCTGTTATATTTTTTCTTCTATGCATATAACAGCTTACTATGTCCAGTAGGAAATAAAATTATATATATATATATATATATATGAGGAAATTTCAATTTTTTATTGAAATTCATGTTTTTTTTTTCAAATTTATATACAGTTTTTCTTATTTTTATTAGAACTATTCATTTTTTTCGTCTTCTCTGAGATCTATCATTGCAAGTTTTCTGATTTTTTCTCCAATTTTATTTTCTCTGATCTCGTTTCTACTACATCTCTTGCAAATCCAACAACGATCTTGTTTCTGATCTCGTCTTCTCTGATCTCGTAGCCCTTCTCCCTTCTCTCCCTTCTCCTTCTTCGAAGAAGCGAAAAACTACCATTGAAGTTCATGATAATGCTGCAATTATTTTTAGAACTTGGTCTTCTCTCTAAGTTTGATAAGTTCGTCAGGTTAATTTAAAAGAAAACTTTGAGATTTAATTTATTTATTTACTTTTTTTTTTTTTAGTTTTGCTGCATTGTTATTGTTTTCTTTTTGTTCTTTTTTCTTGTGAAAATCATTAAGATATCTCTAAGGTATACTCAAAGTATTTCTAAGATATACTAGAGATATTATCATAGAATTTTCAAAAGTATACCGAAATATCTCTAATGTATTCCCATGGAATTCTTTCTAGAGAATTCTCAAAGTATATCCAAAGTATCCAAAGGTATATCAAAGTATCTCGAATGTATATCTAAGGTATTTCTAAGGAATTCATTTTTTGAATTTCTTAAGGAATTCTTAAGATATACCCGATATGCTCATGAAATTTCCAAAAGTATACCCAAGATATTCCTAGAGAATTCCTCGTAAGAAATTCATTGAGAATTCCCAAAATATACCAAGTATCCCCAATATATTTTTGAGGTATATTTCTAAGGAATTATCAATGTATACACAAGGTATCTCCAAGGTATTTGAAAGGCATATCAAACTATTTATTTGAGATATTTGTGATGTATTGAATTTTGATTAAATTATATTTTTCTTTTTCTTTAATAATTTAGTTGTTTTTGTTCTTTTGTTATTTTTTTTTTGGTGAAAATAACAAGATATCCTAAGATATACCAAAGATATGCTGAAGATATACAGTTTGAACATATTTTGGGTGATTTTAAAATTTAAATATTATTGTAATTTTATAAAGTTATTTTCAATAAAATTAAAAAAAAAACTTTAAACACTAATAAAAATGTAACTATGTATCCATTTGTTTGCATTTACGTAAAATTTCCATTTGTAGATCTATTTAAATTTAGGAATGCAGCGGCCTAAGCCCAATAAGGAGGAATATCAGGCCCAACAAGAGGTGTCTATGTTACAACGCAATTATAAGATAGATTCTTATCCACTTTACATGATTGACCAGAAACTATTACATGTGCGAAAATTTTAAAAATTATGGTAGCAACTTTTTTCAGGTTAGATTATCGGTTAATAAATTATCAGTTAGTAACACTAATTTTATCAAACAAAGCTATAATCTTTATTTTAAAAAAAGAAAATCCAATTAGAAATTAGAAATTATCTTTTTTTTAAAAAAATCTATCTGTATATTAAAGTAAGTTAGAAATTACTTTAGTATATACAGTGCATTTCCAATTCTATGATCTTGCTTAAAGTTTTCGGCAAAACGGTACTATTGGCTTAAAATTTCCGGCAAATCGATGCCGTCGAAATTTGATGCGTTCAATGAATGTGTCTTTGACATATTAGTTGGCAGATGGCTAGGAATTCAAAATTACTTATTTACCCCTATTTTAGGGTAAAAAATATGAGCACTCAACATCCAATGTCTATTCGAGGAAAATGATGGGTATTCAGAATCTCTTTGGTATTATTAAAATATCATTCTATAATATTTAGTTTTTCAATTTTTGTTGTTTTATATTATTTTAGTACTTTTTATATCCTACTACATTTTCCTTTTTTGTGTTTTTTTTTTTTAAATTTTCTTCAGCTTTTTTAAAATTATATTTTATTTATACCTTATACTTTATATTCATATTCTTTTTTCTACAAATTATATTTATATCTTTTAATTTCTTATGAGTTTTTGTTATTTTGGCTGTATTTTTCATAAACGAAAAACCATCTAATTCTATTGTCGGATTTGTAGATTGTCAGTCACACCTTATTTGCTATCTTGATATGTGGATTGTGGAAAATAATTGATTTACTTATAGCTTATATATGATTAAACCCACAACCAAACCGAGGTATGAATATTTTTATTATGATAAATGTTTTATATATTTTTGTGCAAATATATTTATTTCAATTAGGGCACCCATATGCTGATCAAATTGTAATTTTTTTTGTGTGCTTATCTAATAGTTGATTTTGTGTCAGAAGTTATCTGCATTATAATTATCTATTTTTTATACACTACTCCAATCATTTTTTATAAAATTAGAGTAAAGCATGTCACTAGGCATACTGCGCATCATTTGCTTAATTAGTTTTTCTTTAATTTAATTAATCAAGCTTTACTTTAAATATTTCTATAAATTTTCAATTAGTTCTCAAACTTTTATTCTCAATTTAATCCAATATATATCTACATATTTTTTTTCATTATTTACTTTATTTATTGACTAATTTATATTTTATGATTTGTTTTATTTATTTTCTAAATTTTACTCCTATGGTAACTTACTAGTATTATATAAAGCTTTTTTTTTTTTTTGAAAGTAATATTATTATAATATATAAAGCTGAAAGCAGAAGAATCAGCCTTTTTCATGTTAGTATACTCTTGCGTGTTCAGGGATATGTACAACAATAAAATAAGGCCAAAAGCAGTATCTGAATAACTCCAAATTGGTGATAGTCATCTCAAAATTCTGATATAGATAGGGAAAAGGTATTAAGAAGAATACCATCAGATTATAACATAACTAAATGAATATGCTCCAAGAATCAGTTTTCTACAATAACTAATAAGAATTTCATCCTAAAGCAAGCAGTTTTAAGAAAACTACAAGCAAAAAGTTCAAACTATACACACCAGATCAATTATGTATATATCCTAATAATCATTTATCACTTCAGTAGTACTAAACACATAAGATGTTAGTAAAATAAACAAACCACTGTAAAAGCTAAATGTTTAGTTAAGTACAGCTTGTTGGCTGCATGGATCATGATTGCAAGTTCAATCCCAGTTCCCACCCTGAAATTACCAGAAAAGATCATAATAATAATAACAAAGTAGAACCTGATATATATAGGTGCACAAAAAGCTGCAATATCTGACTATAGATGTGTATCATTTCACTTCTTAAAAGGGTTGGTCTATATACAAATGGTTACTATACTACTGAAAAAGATTGTTGTTTTGTTATGCAAGTACCTTTCCCTGAGCTGTAACTTTGACAACCTGAAGCAGCAAGCACATGCAAATTAATGTCAGTTCTGAGAAAACCAATAACAATAAATGACAGTTCTGCATGGTTATACACACAAAAGATGAATCTCTTGCATGATTATGGTACTTCAAATGTTGCTCAGCGAAAAAAAGAAAAAGGAATTTAACTGTTCACACTTGACAGGATAGGGATGTGTCTATGGTTTCTTTGGGTCCACTTTCATAACCAATCAAACCCAATGATTCAGCCTGAGTAAACTGCCACTGCTGTTGAAAGTAGCTGAAAACATTGCAGCATAATCTCTACAAAACATCGAACATGCATGTCTAGCTGTTTGCCATTTACCAATTACCTGCAGGCATAAGTAGTTCTTCCGTTTTCCAGCAAAAAATGCTTATCCTGCAATTAATAGAACAGGCTGGCAGATGAAATCAACCAATTAAACAAGGGTGTCTTTGTTTGTGAGAATGGCATCTCTGTTTGTAATGTAATGCTTCCTTCGTTTATCTATCAGGACTCCAAGATGCTGCCAACTCTTGGAGTCAGCCTCAACTTAGAATCCCTTGAAGTTCTAAGTCATCAAACTATTAGTGCAGAAGATGGTCTACTATCTGCATATGTAAATGTGCTTAAATTTAGTTTAGCTTAAGATTTTTGGGTCTATATGTGATGTGATTTTTCTTTGAAACGAAAATCTCAAATTAATAATTAATTAAAATCATTGAATTGAGATACTATAACTACTTTATGTATTCTTGATCATGATTGTTTTGTTTCAATTCTATGGTGCATATAAAAGTGATAAGTATTTGATGTGAAGAAAAAGATTGGTAGGAAAATGGAGGTTGGGGAGGCTTTTCTACAAAGAGCCACCAAATTATGTAATATAAGGGAAAATTATTATTTATTCTTGTAATTTGATATAATACACTAGTACTCCTAAAGTTTGAAAATTATACAATTTATCACATATGATTTGACATAATATACTAGTTCTCTATTGAAATTTGAAAATTATACTACTTACTCCTTGTAATTTAACATAATACACTAGTAAGAAAAAATATTCTCTTTTGCTTAGAGGGATACTAGTATAAAAAATCAAATTTGTAGAGAGTACTAGTGTAATATTTTAAAATTTTAAGAGGTAAATAGTATAATTTTTAAATATCAAGAGATATTAGCGTATTATGTTAAACTACATAAGACAAATCGTATAACTTTCAAATATCAAGGGGTAATATGGGTAAATAATAATTTTTTCTTAATATATATATATTAAAATTCAACTAATATACAATAAATATACTCTAAACATATTTTTTAATGAATATTACAATATATTTTATGTACTATTTATATATTATATATATTAGAATATAATAAACAAGAAATCATATTTGCAAATGCATTTTTTTATTTTTGTTATATTTATGTTGAAATTCAAGAAAATTTATTGTAATAATTGAAAGGAAATTTTACATAAATACCAAAAAACGGGTACCTATTTGCATTTTTACCGATGCTCAGTTTTTTTCAATTTTACTAAAAAAAATTTTCTAAAATTACAACAGTACCGAAATTTCAAAATTATCTCAAAATATACCCAGACAGTTTATTTTTGGCATACCTTAGGGATCTCTTCGTTCAATTTTCACTAATAATAAAAGAAACCAGAACAAGAAGAATTGATTATTAAAGAAGAAGAATAGAATTCAATTAAAATTCAAAACATTACAAATTCTCAAATTAAATAGTTTGATATACGTTTCGGTATACTTTGGGAGTACCTTAGGGTTACCTTGGGTATACCTTTGAAAATTTCATCGGAATACTTTAGGGGTATCTTGATTCAATCACATATAAAATCCAACAAAAAACGATTTAAGATATCACAAATTCTCAAACAAAACAGTTTGGTATACCTTTAGAAATTCCATAGGAATACCTTGAGAATACTTTAGGTATATTTTGAGGGTATCTTGAGTATACCTTAGGGATTTTCAAAGAATTCCTTAAGAGGAATTTTCCTGGTTATACCTTGGAGGTACCTCGAGTATACCTCAGAGATATTTTGGATATGTCTTGAGAATTCTCAAGAAATTCCCTTAGGTATATTTTAGGGATACCTTCAGTATACTTTTAGGATATCTTAGTGATTTTTACAAAAAATAAAGAATAAAAAAAATCAATAACAACACAGACAAAGCCTAATTAAAAAATAATTAGTCAATTAAATGGGTCATTTGAATATTGTTAAGAGAAAATGCAGTGATTGATAAAAAGAGAAGAAAAAAAAAAGGATCACGGTCAATTAAAATCAAATACGCAAACAAATAATACTTGATCACAATCAATTCAAATTCAAAATTTCCCAACCTAACTACTACAAATACTATTATCGTTGTTGTCGAATACAATTTCAATAGCCAAACACCTTCGCCATTGCGGCAATTTCTTCCACCTATAAACATCGTTACTGTCATAATATCTCAGATAGGGCAAGAAATAGAAGGAGAAAGATTAAGTGTGAACAAAACATAAAAAAAAAATGGACACAAAAGAAATTAATTTTGGCAAAAATGAAAAGAAAGAAAAATACCAATAAATTTGAAAAAAAAAGTTAAAAATTAGTAACCAACGAAAAATACTCTAATTGAAACCCAAGCCCATGTAGAAAAGTAAAAAAGTATAGGCTTAGATAGAGACCCACCGTATTATTTTATTTTAGAGATTTTGACACAAATAATTAATTTACTATTTAGTTTTACTTTCTTGAACCTAGAATCATCTTCTCCCAAAACTGTTTTTTTTTCATCTTCCAAATATCTTTTTAATGTCTTTTATCATAACTATCAACATTCCTAGAATATCGCAACTTTTTCAATCCTAAAATAGAATCTTTTTCTACAATAAGTACTATCTAAAAAGCATTCACGATATTTATATTACATATATTTTATTCATAATTTTTAAATATATAATTAAAATATATTCAAATTAGAGTTATAATATATAGTATATATACATACAATATATACATGTACATAAAGTATATTCAAATTAGAGTATATAATACAATATATACAATTTATATACATAAAATATATTGTGTGTATGTGTGTATATAGAAGACACCGCAAATGAGACAATATAAAAGAAAGAGATGGCAGCGACAATAGAAACGAATGGGAAGACAAAATATATAAAAAATCTAAAAATTAGGAGAAAAATAGGATTTTGTTATAAAATAAATAGTAATAAATGAAGAATGAAGAGAAAATAGAAGAAAGAAGAAGGAAGCAACCAATTGTTATTGATTGTGACACCTATTTATAGGTGTAGAAAGGTTACAGAAATAAAATTCTATTTGCATAAGCAATATATCTATAGAAATAATGATAGACATCTAACATAATCCAACTACTCCAATATTATCATAACAATCTCCCTTGAATGTTTATTACACAAAATATGTCTCATTAAAATCTTATTAAGAAAATCTTGTGGGAAAAACCTTAATGAAAGAAAAAAAGTATATTATTCATGTATAAACTTGTATCGTAACACTATCTCATTAAAAACCTTACCAGAAAAATCTAATAGGACAAAATCTAAGTTAAGGAAAAAAGAGTACAGTACATAAAAATATTCCCTTCATAAAAACATGATTTCTAACAAATATATTTTAGTCGGCATATGCCAATTTTATTCACCAACTTCTCAAATGTTGTTGTATGAAGTGTTTTTATGAAAAAATATGTTAAATTATCAATTGATCGAATTTGATGAACATCTAACACCTTTTGCTTTTGAAGGTCATGTGTGAAAAAGAATTTTGACGAAATGTGTTTGATTTTATCTCTTTTGATGTATTCTCCTTTGAATTATGCAATACAAGCAACATTATCTTCATATAGAACTGTTGGACTTCCTTTATCAAATGAGATGTCACATATTTTTTTGATATGTTGGATCATAGATCTCAACCATATGTATTATCTAATAGCCTCGTGAATTACTAATATTTCAGCATGATTAGATGATGTGACAGTTAGAATTTGCTTAGTAGAACGCCAAGATATAGCAATACCACCATATGTAAACAAGTAACCTATTTGCAATCAAGCTTTATGTAGATCGAACAAATATCTAACATCTGCATATTTAATTAATTTAGACTTCAAGTCTTATAGATAAAATAAACGTATGTTTGATGTACTACGTAAATAACGATATATTTATTTCACACCATTCCAATGTCTTCGAGTAGGTGAGAAGCTATATTTTGCTAGTAAACTCACAGAGAATATTATATCGGGTCTTATAGAATTTGCAAGATATATTAATGCTCCAATAGTACTAAGATATTGTATTTTTTGACCAAGTATTTCTTTACCATCTTCTTAGGGATGAAAAGAATATTTTTTTACATCCAAGTGCCTAACAATCATGGGGGAATGGATGAAATTTATCTATATTAAAACGTTTTAATATCTTTTCAATATAAGTTGACTAATGGATAAAAATCTCTCTAGATAAATGCTCGATCTGCATACCAAGATAAAATTTTGTTTATTCCAAATCTTTCATTTCAAACTCATTTCTTAAATAAGTTATTGTTTGTCAACTCTTCAGAAGTTCCAATAATGTTTAAATCATCAACATATATCGCAATTATAGCAAAACCAAAATTTATTTTTTTAATAAAAATACATGGACAAATTGGATTGTTAGTATATCATTTCTTTAAAAGATATTCACTAAGACAGTTATACCACATTCGTCTAAATTATTTTAGACTATACAAGGATCTTTGTAACTTAATTGAATACATTTTTCAAGATTTTGAGCTACTTGCTTCAAGTATTTTTAGTCCTTCAGGGACTTTCATATAAAATTTATTATCATGTGATCTATATAAATAAGTTGTAACGACATCCACAAGTTGCATATGAAGTCCTTCTAAACTTATCAGGCTAAATTAAAAATTTAAATGTAGTTGCATCAACAATTGGAAATACGTTTCTTCATAATTAATGTCAGGTCTTTATAAAAACTCTTGTGCAACAATTTGTGCTTCAATTTCATTTTTGTTGTTATGTTTATGCACAAAAATCCATTTATAGACTACCGGCTTAATATTGTCAAGTATAAAAACAATGAGCCTAAAGACTTAATATTTTTCTAATGAATTTAATTCTATATGGATTGTGTCTTTCCATTTAGGCCAATCATTTCTTTGTCGACAATATTTAACAGACTAAGTTCAATGTCTTCACTTTCTTTTGCAATATCAATTGCTACTACATATGCAAATATATTATCGACAACAGTTTTACTTCGGTCCCATATCTTTCCTAAAGTGATATAGTTGATTGATATCTTATTATTTTTATAATTTTCAGGTACATGAACCTCTTATGGAGTTACTTGTTCATCTATGTCATATGTTATAGGCTCTTCAAGAGCATCGATAATTTTTGAATTGTCACTTTATTTATTTTATCCAATTTTCTTTCTTATATTTTTATCCTTAGAACTGGATGGCTTACCATACTTCTGGCATGTCATGAACTCATTTGCTATAATATTAACATATTGTCCTACTGAGACATCAATTTTAACTGAAGCATTTTCAGCTAATATATGAGATTTAGTAACTCTTTTGATAAAATGCATCTGGCAATTGGTTTGCTATATTTTGCAAATGAATGATCATTTGAACTTCTAATTCATATTGTTTTGTATAAATATCAAAATAATTTAATGATGACTCATTCCAAACAATTTATTTCTCTAATTGTTTGTTCTCTCCTCCTAATTTAGGAAACGAAGCCTCATTAAAATGACAATCGTTAAATCTCATAGTAAAAATATCTCTGGTTAATGGTTCAAGATATTTAAAAATAGAAAAAATTCATATCCAATGTATATTCTCAATCTCCTTTGAGAACCCATTTTTGTACGATGTGGGGGTGGGGGTCAATTGGGACATAAATAGCACATCTAAAAATTCTCAAATGAGAAATATTTGGCTCCTGGCCAGATACCAACTGTAATGGTGAAAATTGATGATAACTAGTTGGTTTGATACGTATAAGAGTTGCTGCATATAAAATTGCATGTTCCCAAGTAATATTTGAAAGGTTTATTTTCATAAGCAATAGTATAACTATTAATTTGAGACTTTTAATAAAAGATTCTACTATACCAATTTGAGTATGAACATGAGCTACAAGATGTTCAACAGTTATTCCAATTGACATGCAATAATCATTAAAAATTTTAGATGTAAATTCACCAGCATTATTAAGACAAATTATCTTAATAGCATATTCTGGAAATTATGCTCTTAATCGAATTAATTGAGCAAGTAATATAGCAAATGCTAAATTTCGAGTTAATAAATATACATGCGACCATCTTGTTGATGCATCTATTAACACTATAAAATATTTAAATGGTCCATATAGTGGATGAATTGGTCCACAAATACTACCTTGTATACATTTCAGAAATTTAGGTGATTCATTTTGAATTTTGCTTGGTGAAACCCTAGTAATCAACTTTCCTTAAAAGCAAGCTGAACATAAAAATTCATTATATTGAAGAATGTTCTAGTTCTTCAATAGATGCCCATATGAGCTCTCAATACTTTTTCGCATCATTATTGATTCAGGATGACTTAAATGATCATGTCAAATAAGAAAAATATTTGGATCAATAAACTTCTAATTTACTACCATATTTATTTCAACTATACACATATGTGTGTAATATAAACCAGAGGAGAAAACAAGTAATTTCTCTAAAACATATTTCTTATCCATTACAAGGGTTGTAATATATAGATATTCAATATTTCCCACATTTGTAGTCTCAATATGATATTCATTTTGGCGAATATTTTTAAAACTCAATAAATTTATGCAATATTTTAGGGAGAATAATACATTTCTAATAAAGAAATATGTACCTCTAAATAGTAATATATTTACTCTTCTAGAGCCTTCAATTATTCTTTTACTTCTAGATATTGTATTAACATAAGTTTCTTCATTTATTAGGTGAGAAAAATATTTATTATCTTTTAATATGGTGTGTGTGGTTGTACAATCCGTAAGATATAAATCTGCTTCATTTGCTTTTAATCCTACTTAATATTTTCATAAAACAATAAAAAAATATATTTATAAGAAACAAAGTAATAATTCAAATAAAATTTAATCACAAAAAAAATTTTAAGTTACTAACACTTTAAACTGGTGTTTAAGTAAAAGAAAAAATATAAATCAAACTAATGAGCTAAAAGAAACACATAATTATTAGGTATTTACATTGTCATTACTGATCAAATAATATATTTTTCCGTTAGGATTTTTATAAAAATCTGACACATCTAAATATGTGAGATCATCAAAGTTATCACCAAAATCATCATTATTTCCTGCCAAGTTTGCTTCTATATTTTTGTCTTTCTTCTTCTTGAAGGATTCTTGATAGAGATCAGTAAGATGCTTTGATGTATGAGATATATGAGACCAATGTCCTTTCATACCACATCGATAGCATTAATTTCTAAATTTTGCTTTAATCTATTATTCTCTTCACTATTCTTCCACTTCTAGTGGAAAGATGCATTATTATTTATACCACCATAATTGTTTTTATTATGATTTCAGTCATAACCTCGGCCACGTCCTCTACCATAATTATTTTTTTGTCCTCTTTCTCGTCCATACCCAATATTATTATATGTTGTCTCATTCATTTCAAAAAATGGAGCAGAACCAATTGGAGGAGTTTCATTATTTTTCAATAGGGGCTTATTATTTTGCTGAGCAACAAAAAAACATGAAATTAATTTAGAATATTTTATTAAAACCTTAAAACGAGTCTTTGGAAGAATAACCAATTTATGATAGTCATATATTTCTTTATAATTTTTCCAAAGAACTAATAAATTTTTAATTGTTAAATAGTCAAGTTTTGTCATTCATGAAAATGATGACGAAAAAAAAATCATTGCCTTTGAGCGATTTTGTTCGAATTTTTTATTTTCTTCTTTGATTATGTTTCCAATACTCATAGCATCCAGATATATTTCAGTATCTAGTATTTACGACAAATAATTTTTACTCTTGATGTCAAGTGCCACAAATTTGATGTTGTCTATACTGAAAAAAATAATATATTAATTAGTATCTGTCTTTTAAAGACTTAAAGAGAATATATTTAGTTTTTCAAGAATATAATATATTAATTGGGATACTAAATTTTGGAATGTCGAGTTCTCTAGGAACTTATGGTCATATTCTTTAAAAATTTATACGGTAGTTAGTTTATAATACAAGTTTTTTAGGAACTAAAATTAATATTAATTAAATAAACATAAATAAAAAAATATTTCATTTGCAATACAAAAAAAAAACTAATAAATATACATGAATGATATTGAGACTTAAAGAAAATGTCAACATGAAAAAGAAAATTTTGAATAAAACTAATACTAGTTTTTCAAGAATTATACATAACATTAATTCTTTAGAAACTATATATAATATTAATTCTTCATAAACTAAAATTTATAATACAAAATTTTTAGGAACTATATAATCTTAATTCTTTGAGGACTAAAATTTATAATGAAAGTTCTTCAAAAACAATAAAATATTAGTTATTCAGGAACTAATACTTGGCATAAAAAAATGGAAAACTAATAGAAACAGAAATATAGGAAAAAAAGTAAAAAATAATAATAATAAACACAATATAGAATTATATAACTAACAATTTTACTTCACTTTTCCCAAACAGAGACAGTTTAGACTATTGATATTCACTTTGATCTAGTTTATATAACGAGATTAGTAATTTAAAATTAACAAAAGTAATAAATATTAAACTGTTTATCAGAATCATAACAAATAATATCTAAATTGAAAAAAACCGAGATAAAATTATCAGTTCCCATGGCCAATAGAACAGAGAAAAATTGAAAGGGAAGAATTATTCCAAATCAAAGCCTCAAAAATTTTGTTTCATAAAAAGAGGAAAACTATACTTAGAACGGTATAGAATTTTTATAAAAAATGTGTTGCCTAACGTTGAACGAAAATTAAATTCATCAATACACAGATGCATATTGCAGATCGAACTAACAATTTGCGAGTTAATAGAAGGTGCAAAAACAATACACACAAAAGCATGTAGTTAAAACTAATCTTTAGACTTCGCATTCCACAATGGTACATATAACATGTTATAAAATAAAGAGTAATAAATAAAAAATAAAGAGAGAATACGAGAAAGAAGAAAAAAACAGTCAATTCTCATTAATTGTGACATCTATTTAAAGGTGTAGAAATGTTACAGAGATAAAGTTATATTTGCATAAAGAATCTATCTATAGAAATAATGATAGACATCCAACATAATACAACTATTGTAATTTAAATTAATAGAGTTATACAAGCCATAAATTGATCATCATATTATATATAAAAGTGAGAATAGGAGAGAGAACAAACAAATTTACTGAAAAGTCAACCTGATTGTATTAGTTAATTGAATTAATTTTGTTATTTACTAATTGAATTTATTAGTTAATAGTATTAATAATTCATTACCAAGAAATTCAATTCTATTTGGACTGGATAATTATATTTTATATGTAAAAAAAAAAATTATATAACTAATATTAAATAAATAAATATCAATGTCATAAGTGAATACTATTAACGAAAGTTAATATTATTATTTTTAATTAAAAATAAGTGATAATTATAAATAAAACTCTAACATTTAATCCAATTTTTAATTTAATGTCCAATATTTTTTTAAGTTATGTGCAAATTATTATTTAAAATTTATATTATTATTTTTAATTTATGAATTACAAATAAGTGATAATTATAAATAAAACTCTAACATTTAATCCGATTTTTAATTTAATGTCCAAAGAACTGACTTTTATTGTTATTACATATAATAAATATTTGATCATTTACACTTTGATTATTGTTGAATTTTCCTTATATCTTATCCTATCTCCGCTCATGTCCATGTATATAAGTAGAAGAAAGTTCAAATAAAAAGTTTTGCAATAATAGAATAAAAAAAAAAAAGGAATATAATTCACTAATTAATTTTTCTTAATTATATAGATAACAAGTTAAGTTTTTAAAATTTACGTGTATAATAAAATATAATTTACTTTTATATAAAACATAAAAATTAAATATAATTAACAAATATTAATATTTAAATTAAATGTGACTTAATTACATGATAATTAAAAGTAACTGAAATTAATTTGTTGAACAAGATTATTATTTATTTGATAATAATGAGTCCAATTATTAAAAATCACGTGCATTGCACGTGGATAATTAGGAATAGAGGAGACAGACAAAGTGACTGTAAAGTACTTACTACCTTTATTTTATATATGATTCTTAATAATAGGCAAATTAATAATTTTCATATGAGTTATAATACAAGTTCAATATCTAATAATCTTGTGCAACACACATTAATGAAAAATCATAATCATCATATCATCATACTATATATAACAGTAAAAATAAGCGAGACATGCAAATTTAAAAAGAAAAAAAAATTAATTTAATGAAAAAATATTATGAAAGTGCAGTAAAAAACGATATCATATTGTCATTTAAAGTATAACAATAATGAGTTTTACTGAAATATTAAATTTATATAATGGTAAGTTTAAATTAAATTATAATTATGCACGTAACATATAATATAAATTTCAAAATACTGAGTACTTATAAATTATTTGAGAAATTATAATTCCTCAATAATTTTTATATAGTTCAATAACTAATTTATTTTTGTCATATACAGAATGAGTTAAGTTTTTAAAATTTACCTGTATAATATAATATATTTTACTTTTATATAAATTATAAGAATCATATATAATTAACAACCATTAATATTTAAATTAAATATGACTTAATTACATAATAATTAAAGTAACAAAAATTAATTTACTGGACAGGATGATTATTATTATTATTATTTATTTAATAATAATGTGTCTAATTATAAAAAATTATGTGCATTGCACATGGATGATTGAGAGTAAGGAGACAAATAAATTAAATAACCACAAAGTACTTACTACATCTATTATGACTATTAATAATAGACAGATTAGTAATTTATAGAATGGGCAAAATGACCGTAAAATAATTTTTATCTCTATTTTATAAATGATTCTTAATAATTAACAAATTAGAAATCTTCATGAGTTATAATACAAGTTCAATATCTAATAATTATATGCAACACAACCAACCTGATTGCATTAGTTAATATATTTAATTTTATCATTTAATAATTTAATTTATTATTGAACGGTATTAATAATTTATTAATTATAAGTCTAATTCTGTTATTAACTATGTTTTATATAAAAAACATATAACTAATATTAAAAAGAAATAAATAATAATTTAATAACAAAATATTAGGAAGGCACATTAATAAATATAATAGACAAGATAATTTGTATATAATAAATAAAATAACAAAAATAATGGGCAAGATAATTAATGAGTTAGATAATATAATATGATATAATAATCAAATATAATTAGCAACTATTAGTATTTAAATTAAATGTGATTTAATTACATGACAATTAAAAATAAATAAAATTAATTTGCCGGATAAATAATAATGATAAATCTAATTATTGAAAACTACATGTTATCTCTATGTTATATATGACTTTTAATAATGAACAAATTAATAATTTGATGGAATTTGAGATAAACATTCACTTCCATAATTCACTATGAGTAAAATATCATAATAAAATGAAACAAATTAATAAAAAATAAAAAAATTATATAAAAATCAAATAATAATTAATGATGTAAGCACATTAACTCGATTGTATTAGTTAATTTAATTAATTTTATCATTTAATAATTTAATTTATTAGTGAATATTATTGACAATTCATTAATCAATTTATTTTATTATTTATTAAATTAATTAACTTAAATATTAATAAGTAATAAAATAATCAAATAACTTAATAAGTTATAAAAAGTAAAAAAATGAATATGCAACAATCAAATTCAAAACATAAATAATTAAATTTATAAAAATAAATAATTAAATTTAAAACAATAAAAAATTAAATTATATAATTCACTATAAATAAAATATTATAATAAAATAAATTAAATTAATTAAATAATTATATAAAAATTAAATAATAATTAATGACGAGTTTAATATTTAATAAATAACGTAAAAAATACATTAATGAAAAACTATTTTATTAAAAGAGAGAAAAAAGAGACTAAAAATGTATTTCGATTTAATAAAAGAATTTAAAAATTTAAAATTTAAAAGAAATGTTAAAAGGTATTTTTCAAAAGTAAAATAGTATATTGTTTACTTTCCTTTTTATTTTATTTTGCCTTTTTAAGAATGCATATTGCTGTATTTATATGGTGTTTGAAATTATTGTTAAATTTTTTAAAAATAAATTTTAATTTTTTTAAATTTAATTAATCATTTTTTAAATTTTTTATAAACTAATTTTTCTAAATAAATTTTTAAAAAACATTTATTCACCTAATTGTATCTAAAACAGTTTTAAAAAACGATTTTCCAAAACCAAATTCCAAACGACCTTTACTGAATTGTGATTTTCACAAGAAAAATTGGAAACGCGAGCGCGTCAGCAAACCATTTCGTCACCTTCATGATCTTTTATAGAAACTGGTCCATTCAGCTTCATCAACGGCAGCAATTATTCTCAAATAATTATTAATTTATTATTTTTCTGAAGATTCTTTCAGCGAACAGCTCAATTTAACAGCTTAGGTCAATAAGATCAATCGTTGAATTGATCATTTTCTCTCGGTTTCCATTTATTCTCAATCAGTTTGACACCTGCAACTTCGATCCATGGCAGGCGCCGCCTCGGCGTTTTTTCTTCTGGATATCAAGGGCCGTGTTTTGATTTGGCGCGACTATCGTGGCGACGTTTCCGCTGTTCAGGCTGAGCGCTTCTTCACCAAGCTCATCGAGAAAGAGGTTCTCATTCCTCTTCCCTCTGTCCATCTATCTGCCTCTCCATATTCATCACGATACTTTTTTTTTTTTTAATGTGCGCTCTTTTGGTGGTGAAGTTTGTTGATTAGTGATGGGAAGCTATGCGTCTTAGATATAGTAATTTATTGTGAGATTTATTTTTATATAGTTGTCTTTGTGTTTTTTCAATATTATCCAGTTACTTGATTCTGCTAATCTGGTTTCAGGGTGATCCACAGTCTCAGGATCCAGTGGTCTATGACGATGGAGTTACTTACATGTATATACTACACAACAATGTTTACCTGATGACTGCATCTAGGCAAAATTGCAATGCTGCAAGCCTTCTTCTCTTTCTGCACCGTGTAGTTGATGTAAGCTCTTTATTTTTGCCTCGTCCACTTTGATGATTTAGCTCTTTTTCTCTCGAATTTGTTTGTGTTATGTCATTATAATGTGGACGATATGACAATTTTAGTGGTTCATACAACTGCCCCAGGTGTTTAAACATTATTTTGAAGCGTTAGAAGAGGAATCTTTGAGAGATAACTTTGTGGTTGTGGTGAGTAACCAGTATTCCTGTATTGACAAGAGGAAAACTGAAATTGAGACATTATATGGGGCTATAATAACGACTTATTATTTAACAGTATGAATTGCTTGATGAAATCATGGACTTTGGATTCCCCCAATATACTGAAGCAAAGATTCTCAGTGAGTTTATCAAGACTGATGCTTATAGAATGGAAGTTCCTCAGCGACCTCCAATGGCAGTAACAAATGCTGTGTCCTGGCGTAGTGAAGGGATAAAGTACAAAAAAAATGAAGTGAGTTGACTTTTTGTTGATGTTGTTGATTCTGAATTGAGCTAACATCTGATGACTTGAAGAAACTATTCCCGTGGCTGATCAGGTTTTTTTAGATGTGGTGGAAAGTGTTAATGTACTTGTCAACAGCAATGGTCAAATAGTACGTTCAGATGTTGTTGGGGCTCTAAAAATGAGAACATATTTGAGGTGCATGTCAATTTTCTTCCTAGTTAGTTGCTTAGAGTAAATAATGATCTTTTAGGTTGAATTTTTTAAAGAATATCTCTTGCTTATGGAATTGTTTTCCTCTAGTCACACAGCATAACATATATTTGCATACCTTAAAATTAAAATTTGAAACTTCATCTCACATAGTCCATTTGGTATGTATATTGAACCGCCTGATATTCCTTTCGTATTGTGATTGATAAGGATATGACAAAAAAAAAAAAAAAGAAGAATATAAAGCAAAGAACCCTGAGAAGAGCCTACCTTGGGCCACTAACATAATTACCATTTTTCAGAATTCAAAAATTGTAAATGTGTTTGGTAACAGTAAATCTAGGTAACTACTGTGGCATAAGCTCGTAGAGTTGTGTGACCAAAAAGACTGAAATAAGTAAAAGAGGAAGGTTTGCTGTTGATGAGGGCAGCAATATTACATGGAGTGAGCAGAAAATGCAGGGAAGGGGATAGAAGAACTTGAGTGTCATGATAGATATTCTTCTCGTTGTTGGGGTTATGACAATGTGAGCCATGTCATTGAAAGGTAGTCAAAACACAAAATCATAGTTTTAAGAGTGTGCCCTGCTTTCAAAAATTTTTCTTTAAATGGAGAGCAAAGTGCTTGCAGAACAACAAACATGTTGTAAGTCAAAATTAAGGATATATCATTTCTTCGTGATATGGTAGGCTTTGAAATATCCCAGCTACAATGAGAAATTAAAATTGTTAAATAGAGTAAAGAAAAGCCAATTGAAAATTTAAGTTATTTTTAATTGTTTCATTTATGTCTGAAATTCTCTGTGTTAGTTTTGTGATGTTCTCACTCTCATAGTAAGTAGGTGACAATCTAGCTCATTTCAAATTGTCGTCTTCTTTTTTTGAGAAGAGTCTTCCTTCTAGTTTACTTCTTGTCTCTGATTTTTCTTTTTTTTTCTTTGATTTTCTTTTTTCTTTTTTTACATAATTACATCTTCTAATGGATTGAAACTTATCATGCATCACTTGTTGTAGTGGAATGCCTGAATGTAAGCTTGGCCTGAATGATAGAGTACTATTAGAGGCTCAAGGTCGAGCAACAAAAGGGAAAGCTATTGATCTAGATGATATCAAGTTTCATCAGTAAGTTTTCTTGCTATACCCTTTAGTTTTTCTTTCTATTCTTATTTTATTTTTCCAATGTTTCCGTAGTGATGTACTTGCTAGAGTATGGATTTTTAGATTCTAGAATTATAGTTTGTTTTCGTTCTATCTAATAGATAGACTATACTGATCTCTATATTAAATATATTAATATAATAATCTATATTAATAGAATATTTAATATTAATTAATTATAATATAGAATGATAGTATTAATTAATAGAATGGAATAATAAATAGGTAAAATAGAATAGGTAAAACATGTAATTTCTTAATTTCTAAAATTATCTTATATATAGGTCTGCATGCTAATATGCACTTATGTTTGTGATGATATCTGCATGCTCGTATATATTCAAATGAGAGTTAAGATATACTTACTGCTATTCCATTTGCTGCCTTTCTGCCTTTTCCTTTCTAACTTGCTTTTTGCTCTCTTTTTCCTCTCAGATGCGTACGTTTAGCTAGATTTGAAAATGATAGGACAATATCCTTCATACCGCCAGATGGATCTTTTGATTTGATGACATATAGGCTTAGCACTCAGGTTTGTCCTGTGTTTTATGCACCCTATATTATTCGCTGATTCTTTCTTTTGCAATGTTCAATAATTTACTTTTGCCTTTTGGTGAGTAAGGTTATAGTGATGTATGTGGGTTGATGCTCGATTTCTTTGCAGTGTATAAGTTGATTGGCCTCTTGCATCATCATCCAACCACTTTTATGACTTTGTTGAACATGTTTAAAGTCTAAGCTCTACTTTTTAGGGTTTCAGGTAAAACCTCTCATTTGGGTGGAAGCTCAAATTGAAAGGCATTCTAGGAGTAGAGTCGAGATAATGGTAAAAGCTCGAAGCCAATTTAAGGAACGCAGGTAAGTTTTGTTATCTATAAAAAATTGATGACCAATTTGATTGAAGAGATGGAACACGAATAAATTTGAAACTTGAAAGCGATTGTGGGAAATAATCTTTTTGTTCGTTAGCAAACACCATTATTCTTTCTGATATTTGCTCTTTTGTTCTGGCACAGCACTGCAACTAATGTGGAAATTGAATTGCCTGTGCTATCTGATGCCACAAATCCTAATGTCCGGTCATCTATGGGAGCAGCTTCATATGCCCCGGAAAAGGATGCATTGGTATGGAAAATCAAATCTTTTCCCGGTAATAAGGTAGGAATTTGTTCACTGTCTCATATATGCTGGTTTCTACTGCTATTTTAATTGGCAATTTTATTAAAATGTGAAATGGAGCTAACTCTTTTATTTGTAAATTTCTATTGATCAGGAGTATATGTTGAGGGCAGAATTTAGTCTTCCTAGTATTACAGCTGAAGAAGCAAACCCTGAGAGAAAAGCTCCCATCAGGGTGAAGTTTGAGATGCCATATTTTACTGTCTCTGGCATTCAGGTACATGCTTCTATGTTTCTATATTTATTTGGGGGGATTTTGTGCTTATTTACTTCACCCTGGTACTTTATGTTTGATGTGATGGATGACTCTGGGTGATTGTAGCTGTTTCTGCTAGTTTTGACTGTTCAGTTTTGCTGAACAGAAAAAGCTAGTTTTCTGAATTCATGATCCGATATGCTATATGAATCCTAAAATCTGTTTCCAAAACCTTTTTCCCTTGTAATTATCCTATTTGTATATCAAATATCAATATGATTTTAAAGTATTGTAGGGCAGTCATAATCTGAATATCATAACTTTTTATGAATCTAAGTGATCATGGAAAGGAAGAAAATTAATTTCACTGCCTCTTTTTCCTTTCTGTTTCAAGCTGCTTTCTATCTCCCCACCACAAGTATCACAAAGTAGGACTATCATTGCCTAGCTATGAGCCTAAAATGCAATTTGACAACCTCCCATAGAGTGGAAAATTTACTAATATTAGGAGGCTTGTAATCCTGTCCTTCCTACAACATCGACAAGTGGTTTATATGGCAAAACATTTACAAAATACATATTCTTAGATAAATTCTTTGGTAGACCGGGTCTACTATATTATTCGTAGGTCAATCCAATCACACAATGACATGCATTTAATTGTTTTATATTCATTGGTTAATGTGAAAATGAGTGGCAAATTTACTAATATTAGGAGGCTTGTACTCCGGTCCTTCCTACAACATCAACAGGTGGTTTATATGGTAAAACATTTACAAAATATATATTCTTAGATAAATTCTTAGGTAGACCGGATCTACCACGTTATCCGTAGGTTAATCCAATCACATAATGACATGCATTTAATTGCTTTATATTCATTGGTTGATGTGAGAATAAAAAATAAAGCAATTAAATGCATGTCATTATGTGATTTAATTGGTCTAATAAATCCAGTCTACCTAATAATTTCTCATATTGTTAATCACTACTCTTCTACCTAGCACAATAAGTGTTGCCCCCAGGTTCCAGACTTCTTTACTAATAGCATATTATTTGACTTTTGTGTGTGTTTATATACACGTATATTGTGTTCTCTGATAGTGTTTAAATTTCAACTCTCTTCAGACGTGCTTTTGTCTGAATTTTCATTGGATTAAAGAACAAGTTGTCTTCAAATTTGGTAATAGACATCGGAATCTTGTAGGTTCGGTACCTAAAGGTAATTGAGAAAAGTGGATATCAGGCTCTACCATGGGTCAGATACATAACGATGGCTGGCGAATATGAATTGAGACTAATGTAAGGGTCTACCTATCATGTTGCCTCGCCAGTCAGGTAAATGCACACTACTGCGAGACCTGTAGATTAATGACAGTGATTCCAAGAGAAGGATTTTCCAAAATTTTGGTATCTCATTAGATGATTTTTTTTTTGCCAATTGGTGTCGAGTTCAATGGTTCAAAATTTTGTGGTGGAAATTTAAATATACGACTGTTTTCTTGTGTTTATACGCTATCAAATTTCAAATGAATAATATAAAGCCGTTGCCTACAATTTTATGCAAGCTAATTGTCTATTTGGAATTGTTATACTATATGTAGTTACATGTGCAGCAACATAAAAAAAAAAAGCGCTAATTCTCCTTTTTTACTAAATTAAATGTTCATTATTTAATAACTGTAGATTTATTATTAAATAATTGTAAATTTATTATTTAACAGTTATAGATTTATTATTAAATAATTGTAGATTCATCATTTAATAACTATAAATTTATTATTTAACAACTGTAGATTTACTATTTAACAATTAAATTTTGTCTGAATTCTCGTAAATCAATTCTCAACTGAAAATATTTTCATCCATTTGTAATTGATATAAAGAATTAGAGAAAAATAAATCAAACAGAATAGAAAAAATGAAAAATAGAATAGCAGGAGAAAAAGAAAAAGAAGACATTAACTTTGTTAAATTACAAAAAAAAAAAAAAAGAAGTGATATAGAGCATGTAACAACATGTATGTAAATGCATAGAATAATTTACTGGGTCGGTTTAAAAACAAGCAGGGCCTCCTAATACCAGAAAATTAATTCATTGATTGCCAGCTAGGGATCACCATCTTGGCCTTGTCCCCGATTTGCTAGCAAGAATCTCTCCTACATGGCTCTGTTGTAGAGATCTCTGCAAATATTTTGTACTCTTCTTAATCAATGGTAACTTAATATCAAAATCAGTGTATAATTAAGAAATATCATATTAGTGACGACTTAAATTCATATCAGTAAGCATAATTAAACAATATCATTCTCTAATATCCTCAATATATATGGCTCTCTTTTTTTTCTTTGGACCATCTTAATGGTATATGAGCCCGAACGCTGCTGCTTTTCATTTTTAAGAGAGAAGCCTCTCAATAACCTAGTTCTTCATAGATATATCTAGATGCTTGTAAAACTAGCTGTAGAAGGATTTAGCTCTAAAGTCTAAATCTACATAAATATAAAAGAAAATTATTATTTACCTCCTGTAACTTGATATAATATATTAGAATCTCTTGAGATTTGAAAATTATAAAATTTGTCCCATTTGAATCGATATAATACATTAGTATTTCCTAAAATTTGAAAATTATATTATTTATCGCTGAAGTTTTGATTTATTATACTAGTATTTCCTCTGCAAGTTTAATTTATTGTACTAGTATCCTCTAAGCAAAAGAAAATATTCTTTACGTCAAACTATATGAGATAAATAGTATAATTTTTAAATCTCAGAGGATACTAATGTATTATGTCAAATCGCAAAGGATAAATCGTATAATTTTCAAAATTCCAGATAATATTAATATATTACATCAAATTATAAGAAATAAATAGTAATTTGCTCTAAACATAATTATAATTATGTTCAGAATTAGTTGATCCTAGTCAGCTAAGTCCAAATGCTGATGGATCAAAATACTCTAAAATTTATGTAGATATTAGATTAGTGCAGATGTAATTTTTCTTTGGACTTTCACAATGACAAGGATCTCCCTAAATATTTACATGTTATATATGGAATTTGGATTGACCAAGATGTTAGTTTTAGAATGAGTTATTTGTGGGGATTAAAATGTCAAGTTTATTACTAAAGGAGACATTTGTGTATTTTTTCCCATGATAAAAAATACGAAGAGTTGGAACGATTTACCGGTGCCTCCCCAGCCAAACTGGGCTTCCTGTCGCCCAACAAGAAATCGATAAATGTTGCACATGAGAATGCAAGAGTTATTAAAAAAAAATGTCAATCAGTATTCACATTCACAAACAACAGAATCAAATATCTGTACTAGTTGATTTATCTAATTTACAAAGCAACCAACAGGTATGGGTGCAAACCTCTCATTGCAGGAAGGCCAGCAAGCCATGAATTGGATCCAATATTCTTATGAAAAAAAACAACCCAGCATTTGACAATAACATGATCCAACATTTTCTGGGGTTACGAATTGTTCATCAGCTTATCCAACACAACGTTCAGGTCCACAGCCTGCCCATTCTCTGTCAGTTTATTCACTGTCGCTTTCACCAAGTCTCTTCGAAACCCCATAGCTACAACCTTGTCAATTACATCTTCAACTGGTACCTTGTTTCCACTCCCAGAAGAGCTTGATCTACTGTCCACAGTAGAGGCAGTTGGAATAGCATGAGGTAATGCGCGAGCTGTTGGCAATCTTGAATTATTAATTTCACCACTGCTAGATGGAGAAGATAAAGGAGGTTGCAAAGGTTTCATAGCTAAACTCCCACTGTGGGTAGGAGAGCTATAGTGATAGTTCATATTATTATTGTATCCCCCAGGCTGTAGCCCCTGTATCAGCAAGTTTGCAGAAGTAGATTCTGAATAACGAAAATTTGATGGTTGGTCATTGGCTCTGTGTGGGGAGCCAATATTGAAGTATTGATGCGGAGGCTTTTCATGTGGCTGAGAGGATTTCTGGATTCCATGAGATGGCACATAAGAGAGTTCCTCATGATGATAGCTGTCAACTCGAGGATTAATCACATTAAAAGGCTGGGGCACTTGGGGCAACTGAGTTAGGTGTGAGTTTAAGGGAAGATGAGGTGGCTGTTGATAAGGCTGATGAGTATGATATGATGGCTGTGGCTGGTAAGAATGAGATGGTGGCTGTGCCTGTTGACTTGGAGGTGTGTACTGTTGATGAACGGTTCCTGGTGTTGAAACTGGAAGTGAGTAGAAAGATTCTTGCTGAGAAACAGAGGGAATGATACTCTGGGATAACTGGGAGGGCAGTTGTGGTGCTGTTGCCGCAACTGTGGGGAGGTGAGATGCAGAAGGTGTGGGGACCTGTTGAGCTGTAGCTGCAGGTGTTGGAAGATAATTCTGAGGAAGCAAATTTGTAGTACTAGAAGAGAAAGCAGGAATTGGCTGTGGACAAACAGGTGGAACCGGGGGTGGTTGGTTTGATTGCTGAGAGACAGATGATAATGCTTCTGTAGATGAACTAGGTTCAAAAATGCTGCTTTTCTTTTCTGGTTGTGGGTCATTCTTAGACACTTGAAGCTTTGCCAGCAGCAGCTGAGCTTCGGCTATCTCTTGTTTATCCCTCAAATCTTTGACACCATTCTGAACCTGCAAAAAATTTACAAGTTGTATCCATAACTCAAATGACAAAGCTAAGAAACAATAACAGTATCTCAAATCCTAAGCCCTTTTTTACCCTTGAATCGTAATAAACCAATCCCAATGAATCTACAGTCCATTTCCCAATCCAAACCCCACATCCTGAGTTTTGCTACCCTAACTTGGCAAGAAACAACAAAAAAAAAGCACAAAATCTATCCACTATCAACTGTCAACCAGACATTCTTTTAGTATCACAAAGTAGCAAATATCTATAAAGCTGGATTCTTCATTTTTGCAAGATTCATAAACATGACAAGTAAGGGTTAAGGATAATGTGTAACACCAAAAGAAGCTAAATATGCAAGAAGTTATAGATACCTCTATTAGAATATTCTCTATCTCGCTCAACTTTCCACTAGTTTTTCCATGATTGAACTCAATTGCTTCCTTCAAATCATCGACAGCATTTTCTACTTGGCGTGTTCTAGTTTCCATCTGGGATACTCTTGCACTGAGACACTCCATCGCGTGGAGCAAAACATCTGCATGTTCCTTCGACTTTTGTTCAATCCCAGAAAGCAATTCAACATTAGTGGAACTCCCAACTTTATCACCAGCGAATTTTGCACAATCAATTTGGTCCATCGAACTCCAACCCTGTGCATCATAAGTCAAGCAACATATACAACATCTAAGATTACAATGTAACAAATGGGGGAGAGACAAAATATCGGAAAAATATTTTCTTTTCTTGGAAAAAAATAGCATTCTTAGCTGATTATGAGGCCAAAAAAAATAAATAAATAAAAACATGTGAAATTTAGGTATATTATTAATAACTAAAAAGCTCGACGAGTCATGCCTCAAATCTCACTAGCCCAAAACCTAAATTCAACTAGCAACAAAAATTAAGAAAAAAAATATCATCCGACGCCAACCAAATGAAGTAATTCTAATATTGAAACCGAAAATACCATAAAACTTAGATCTTCATCGGATACCCAGAAATGAAAACTCAACTAATTACAGCGTGCCTTTCTATTTGCATTTTACCTGTAAAATTTTGACAATCGGCCTCTTTCTGTGCAACCAAACACCGCAAACAGAAAAAGAAATAAAGAAAAGAAAAGATAGGGATAAAGTGGAAGATTACTCTAAGGGGAGTGCCATCAAGAGATTTGGAAGGGGACTGCAAGGAGCGAATTGGGTGGAAGTTAAAAGCGTGATCTTGATCATCATCTCCTTCATCTTCATCGTTCAAGAGAGAGCGTGTTCGGGATTTGGATAGTTCGGTGATTTGCTTATCCATATAGCTTGAAGAAGTGTTCATCTTCAGTTAAATGTGATTCCTAATTTTGGCTAAGCAGCGAATTCGACCTCTTTTTATCTGTTCACAGTTCACACACAATTATCTGGATTCTGTGATATTACCAATTTAGCCTTAATTTCGTAGATATTTATGATTTGTCTGACTTGGCTTTATATTTTATTATCGATTTATTAATTATTATTAATAATAATTTAATTACCGTTGACAGTTTATTAATAAAACAAAAAGGTGATATTCCAAATCAAATTTACTAATTTACCGAATGAAAAAAATAAATTCATTTGCCTCTCAAATAATGAAATAACTTAAACAAGTTTAAAAAAAATAAATTATGAAAATAGAAACTAAAAATAAAAAACAAAGATCACAATGAACTGACCCTCAGCTTATGATTCCAATTGTTTCTCATTCATGGATGTACTTTCACATTTTTCTTTGTCAAACTGATATAATTTTGATAACTAAAAGCAGTTCAGTATTCAATGTATGTACATATATATATCCTCGAAATCAAGAAATCCACTTGACCCTTGAGTGCAAACCCTCGAAATCAAGAAATCCACTTGACCCTTGAGTGCAAACCTGCACTACAACTAGAAGGATTAGATGCGCAAAGATTTAGCAGCGGGACACAAATCAATTGGCATTACTTTGATCTAATATGAGCCACTCCGTGATGAATAGTAGCAGATTCCAAAGAATAATTGTGCAATAAAAGGCATGTTTAATGTACAAGGAGCAAACATTTTGAGAGAGCCATCCTATAAAATTGCTTAAAACTAGTAAATCTCTGTTTCCTGTTTCAGTATGGTAGTTTCCTCACTAACTACATTATTAGGGGCTGGATCAGCTTTGCCTTCCTCCGCTTGGCTACTCTGCTGAAGCTCATGTTTAATGCACCGTGAGAAAACCAATGATCAAGAATGTGTATACATGAAAGTTTAGAATAAATTTGTTCCTCTAAGGGGGAAAAAAGAAAGTTCTACATACATAAATCACTTCTACATACATAAATCGCAACACCTCTAAAAAAAAATCTGAGGGTGAAATGATTAGTTTGAAAAGCTTTTAGATGCATGACTAAAACTGGATGATAGACAACATCTTCTTTGTCCTTTTCCTTGGTCGAAGCTTTATTATTTTCTTCTTGCTAAACAAAAATTTCTCTTTTATAGTGTAATTCTCTCCATTTAATGGAATCCAGGCAATAAACTAACGAAGTCCATCTGTAATCAGGAGGTTGATGCACAAACCTTAAAACATGTTAAATTCCTTATGAATTGCTGGGTCCAGCAGTAACCTCCTTGCCTGTCATGATAACCAAAACTTTTATATGCATAAATGAATAACATGGAACTACTAGTCGGAAAAATAATTAGAAAATGCCTAGGATATTAGAAGCAGAAAATGTTAATTCTAAAACTATAGTGATTTCCAAAAATTAGATAAGACCATTAATACTGCTCCAAATGAAACACTGAAAAACATTAACAGCCACTTCAAACAACAGCTAAAGCAAAGAGCATTAAAAAATAAGAATATCATGATAGTGTCTGAAATCATAAAAAGTTTTTGCAAATATTTAAGAGATTCTATATATCAGCAGTTACTAGGGAAGAAGACTAAATGGATGAAACTTTTGATGAAAAACCTCTAGGATGGATATGTACAAGGTCTTTGAAACATAGAGATGTGGATTTGAGTAATAGTTTGTACAAAGATAGATATGTGGATTGGAGTTATAACTTGCATATATAAAGATCCAGATTTGTAAAGGAGAATTAAGATAGAAATGGTTTTACTAAAATAAATATATAAAATATCAAGCTAAAAAGCCTTAAGTGCCTTCGCATAAACAATTCTTTAACTTTTGCCAGGGCTATAAGATCACAAAGGAACACAGGTACTCTTATCACCAAAAGGTGCCCAAATACTTCTTTATTATTTGACAAAATGCAGTCTTAACCACCACTGATGGGTGGATTCGAAAACAAACCTCCCTTACAGATATTTGAAATTCATTTTCAAACAAGTTTTCTTTGCTTTCATGATTTTAACCACCAAAAGATAAGGCATGTAATAGAATCCAATTAATTTAAACTAAAAAATATAATCAAAATTCTTTCATTTTAAATGCCCTCATTTAAAGCAACTTTTGAATTTGCCCTTTTTTCCCCACATAAGACCAATAACAAATTTCACAACTAGTGCACCTCAACTAAGCTTCAACTATAACCTAGAAGCTAGAATTCTTGCTTCTCCAGTGTTCTGCATATTGTCATGCTGACAGCTACTCAAATTTTTTTTCAAGAGAGAATTTTAACATTTATTAGCACCTGCATAGATGGTGGCTTGAGCTGTGCTTTCAAATCCCAAACTGCAGACTGTGAATTCAGAAATTATTTTCAGTTAGAGACACAAGAAATCAGCAAACTATATGAAAAATTTCAGACGTAGTCTATAAAACAAGATGTCAACCCTCTGCAAAGAGAAGGATCCAAACTATAAGATTTAAAAAAAAATCTTTGAAGGATCCCCTGCAGTCATCCACTGCAAAAACCACATCAAAATACAACCCAAATTTCTCTTATCTTCTCATTTTCCTCTTAAATAGTTTGCTTTTGACCTGGTAGTGCCACTAAAATGTTTAATTTGCATTGAAGAGAGCCATAAAATTTCTTTCAAGAAAGAAACTACAAAAAAAAAAAAAAAAATTATGCGATTTACAGTAACATAATTAATAATTGTTTCAATGTCATGAGCAGACAGAGGTTAATAAGCGCCATGAGAAGGCAATGGATGCTGCCAGCATTGAAGTTTAATTTCCTCAATGAGGTTTAAAGACATTTGCATAAACGATCAAGGCTAATTATAGGAAGCCATTTCTCCTAAGATCAACGAGCAATTTCAGGTACAATACATAAGCAATCTAATGCTCTTTTCATTTCAAAAAGTTTGAGATCCCTCAACAATTCATGCTCCAATATATCAAACAAATTTGTTCCTAAAAAATAATGTTTCTGTAACGAGTCACATTAAAGCCTCACCTTTAACTCTGCTATCTCTTGCTCTCTTTTTGCAAATGCTACGATGAAAGCAGCTTCTTTCTTCTTTGCTTTTTCCGGCTGATAATAAGAAGAAAAGATGGACTAAATCCTGCATGATTAACAAAGAATTCTTATGCATATAAAGAAAGCTCCACAATCACTAAACCTGTTCTAGCAATGACTCCTCAGAGGATTTCAGGGTCTGAAGATAACTGATCACAAGTTTAGGTTCTACAAAAACCAAGATAAATCAACCCTTATAAAAAGAGGCAGTACTTCAAGACATAAGGGTATATTTGCAAACAATGCCAAAAAAAAAAACATAATATTCACTGTTTAAACTAACCTAGAGATGCCCTAGCAGGTACGAAAGCCTCATTCTCAAATGCAAAACGCCACTTCTGAATTTCAGATTTTGTAGCTTCAAGCTCCGTCTGGAAAAAATCAGGGAGTGCTCCTTAGCTATGTAATGCCATAACATTTTAAAAGAGTTAGATTTGATTTCGGACCATATCAAAACCATATTAAAATCACAATTAACATAGGCTCCGCTTATCATAATTATCTAACAATATCTCTCAATATGAAAAACTATATAACATTAGCTTAGGAAAAACCCAAAGCTACAATTGAAGACTTATAAAGAATCAAATGTATATTACACAAAGTAGGGGGATATAAAATGATCAAAAGCACAATGTAGTCACAGCTTCATACGCTACAGAAATAAAAGATGTTAACAAATTTATCTTTTGGCCATCATCATAGCTAATTCATAAAATATAACGAATATCTACTTGACTTTCCAGGTGAATTGCAAAGAGTAAGAAGAAAAAACCATCAAAGTTATTTTCCAAGTATTAACATGATACCCATTTACAGGTAAGAAAATTCCAAACCCAATGGAAGGTACAAAATTCTTTCAGTCACTGAACGCAAGAGATATCAGGATAAATTAATGCCTGTATCCACCAAAATTATTTTCTTCCTAACAAGTGTAAGATTTTTTAATCCATCATCAAATTTGAAATTCAACATTAAAAAGGGCACCTATGAAAAGCATATAGTTTGTTACAAGGAAAAGGACAAAAGAAACCAAATTTGTCAATAAAGAATTATTTTACAGCACCACAATAACATTTGCTCAACTAAACATTATGATAAGCTCTGGAATTAATATCATTATTTAAGAAACAGATAAACATGCACACACAAAAAAAAGAGATTGAGAGAGAGAGCGAAATGAACTCTATACGGCATAGAAAAGCAAAGAGATGGATTATACATACTTGGCATGTTGTTAGTGCACTTTTACAATTGTCAAGACTGCAAAAGCAAACAAAAATGGATGGCATAAGGCTCTATGAAAAATTTGAATATCAACTACCAAAACAAAAATTTGTTCTTTTGCCTTAGACTATGAATAGATTCAAAAAATTTTAGTACCTCTCACGAAGAGATAAAATCATCGCAGTTTTTTCTACCTTTGTGTTGGCCTGCAATGAAGGGAAGCAAGAATTCACACTGAATGTCAGCAACGCAGTCAACACCTTCAACTATACAATAATCGTTCAATTTCAAGCACATGGCAGAGATGCTATGATGGTCGTGTAACTATGAGCCCTACCATGACCCTGAATCACACAGTATACTTCCTACCAAAGTGACAACTAAAACAGTTTCTAAAAAAAAACTATTATACATTTCACCAGAATTTTTCACGTCACACATAAAATCGCAACATAAAGCAAGTTAAGGCCATAGGTTTCACTAGTTATTAGAGTTAAACAATGAAAATATTTCATAATCTAATACAAAAAATAAATTTGTACATTCTCTTACCTTCTTTGAGCTGAAAATATCATCTTCATCGTCTTCAAGATCTCCAAAGCTTCTCTCATTAGCTATATTGAAAAACGGAGCACATACATTCACTAAATAACCAAATAACAGGATTACAAGATAAACTAAACAAAACCTGAACGCCTGGTATTGTGGCTCCCGCCAAAATCATAGTCCTAATACGCGTTTGCAGAAATCACTTGCAGCAAATTAAAACAATAAGAACCCTAACGAATATATGAGAATGAAGAGAAACTTACACCGTCGAGATGGTTATGAGATGCCATAGAAACTGAATGCTAAGTAACAGAAGCAACCCTAACTTTTTTATTATTGATTTTGTGGACGAATTAGGGGACAACAGTAAATGAAAATTAAAACAGTACTCTTCTTTTCACCCTTTTTTCTAAACAAGTGCGAATAGGTTAAGAGTAGAACTCCGGGATGCATGTCGCCGGCGACTGGGATTCAAGAGACGGGGAAGGAATAATCCGGTACAAGTGATTCCACGGTTTTGTTCAGGGGATCACGACGTCTTTGATGCAAAGGGTTAAATGAGGGCCCAGAAAGCAAATATACGGGCTGACACATATGGATGCAGGATCGGGCTAAAAACCCAAAACTTGACCCGTTTTCCTGCAATTCTCATATTATTCAAATGAAAAGCAAGTTAAGGGGTGATAATGGTATGTTTTGGGTTTTTTACTTTTAGTTTTTTAAAAAATAAAAAATTGTTTTAATTTTTTATTATTTAATTTTTGTAAACTTTTCTATTTTCAAATAAATGGATATAGAGTGAGAGAAATATAGGGGATTAAATTTGATAAGCTTCATTTAAATATGTTTAAATCATATTATATTACCAATTTGATTGTAAAATAAATAGATATAAATTTTGTAATTTTTTTAAAAAAATTTTAGATTAAACAAGTATATCATACAATATATAAAAGTATGAATAAGAGGATAAATAAATTTACTAAAAAAACACTACTATGATTGTTTTAGTTAATTTTATTATTTAATAATTTAATTTATTAGTAAATAGTATTAATAATTTATTAAGTAGAAGTTAAATTCTATTAAAATTAGATAACTATGTTTTATATAAAAAAAATAATAACTAATATTAAAAAAAAAGAAAAAATAATTTAATAAAAAAAAAAGATTGCTAAGGAGATGATCGAAGCAATGTCAACAAGCTTCAAAGTGATAGGACATCTGCTGGATGAGTATAAGAGCTTTAGGCTGATAGTTCAAGCAAACACCAAAGGCAAAGGGAAAAGACAACATTGTGCATGGTACTTTGGAATGTGAGATCCTAATTCATTGCTTGAGTTTGTTGCTCATTGTAGCAAGAATATTGATGCTAACCTTCTTCAGACAAGCCAGTAAATGATTATGTATTACTTAAGCTTAATTAAGCCCCGCACTTTCCCTCATATAATTATATCTATAATTATCTTTGATGTTTGTAATAAATAATAATGGGGAAAGTTAAAAAAACATATTTCTGTTTTCCTAATTTTGCAATTTTAAATACGTGATATTTTTCTGTACAAAATAAATCATGTAGTTTGCACAGTTAGCAATTTTAAGTACATACTATTACATCGTTAAAAAATGCTGATGTGATATTAATTCTCTTTTTACATAACTTTCTCTTTCTTACATAGCAATACTTTCTCTATCATATCTTGCTTTTCACTAATTTAAAAATTTTTTTTAAAAAAAAACCTAACTTGCTCCTAAAACCTAACATTTCTCTCCCTTTCTCTTTCTTCACTTCAACCACCTCCAACCTCAAGCACCAGGTACCTCACCGAGCACCTCGCCTCCAATCTCAAGCTGGCTGCCTCGCTTTCAGCCTCAAGTGCCGGGCACCTTGTCTTTTTCCTCCTGTGCTATTTGCTATTCGTTGTCATCGTTTCTATCTCTGCATTCCGTTATGGGTTTTCCATCTCTCTTGCCAATCTCATTCCAATGAGAAGATCTAAGTGTTTCTCCACTTTCTTCGATAGACCCAAAGTTTTGTTTCCTCAATTCCTCATTTTTTGGTATATTTCTATTAATTTTTCTTGAGAAAATGAATGAAAATTGTTAAATATTTATTGAGTTTTGAAGAAATAAGTGAGTTATAACCGAATTTGAAAATTAATTGGTACTAAATTTTTGAACAAATTTCTGATTTGGGATTTTTTATTACTGAAATTGTATGAAATTTGTATTGGGGCATTGATTGAGTTGTGGATTTGAGATTTGAATTTTCTATAAATTCTAAATGTTGGTGTTAATATGATGAGATTGTTTGGGTTTTCTTATTTCTGAAATTGAATTTTCTAGAAATTTCTAGTTTCTTATTCTGAGAGTGAATTTTCTAGAATTGTTTAGATTATCTTATTTATGAGACTGAATTTTCTTTTTTAGATTCAATGTGGAAGTTAGTTTTCTTATTTGGGTTTTTTTTTTTAATTTTATTGTTTTTGATATGAATTTTAAGTCAATGTCAATTTAGGAAAAAGGAGTGGTTGGATAGAGCTGGTGTCTAGATGGTGGTCTTGACAACAAAGCTGATGGCTGGATTGAATGCCATGGGAACGGTGATGGCGGGTGGGTTGGAGAAGGGTTAGATTATGAATTTGAATTTTTTATTATTATTTTAATCTTTTAAATTATTAAAATGTATTGTTAAATGACATGTAGTGTCATATAGGAAAGAGAAATGTAAGTATGAAAGAGAATTAGTGTCACATCAGTATTTTTTAATGTGTTAGTAGCATATATTTAAAATTGCTAACGGCACAAATCATATAATTTGTTTTATACAAAAAAATATAATATACTTAAAATTGTAAAAGTGGAAAATTACAAACCTATTTTTTAAACTTTCCCCAATAACAAATAAGGGACTTTGTTAATTATGGAAAAAATTATTATTTATTTCATATAATTTGACATAATACTTTGGTATACTCGTAGTATTTAAAAAAGATACAATTTGTCCGCTATAATTTGACATAATATATTATTATCTCATGATATTTGAAAACTATACTATTTATCCTCTAAAAGTTTGATATATTGTATTAATATTTCTTTATAAGTTTAATTTATAGTATTAATATATCATTAAAGTTTAACATATTTTACTAATATTCATTCAAGCAAAAATAATATTATTTCTCACTAAAAGTAAATACCATAAAATCTAATAGAAAAACTATATAGTTTAATAAAAATAAAATATAGAGGCAAATTATATATTTTTAAAATCTCAAATAGAAAAACTATACTTTGTATGCTTTATGGTTGATTTTACTCTTCAATATATAAAAACTAATATATTATATCAAATCAAATATGATAAATAATAATTTTTTCTTAACATCCTTTATGGTTGATTTTACTTTTCAATATATGTGTATCATCCATATAATTAATAATATAAATATATTTGTGGTTTGTTAATTATAAGAATAATCCATACTCTACTTTGTTATTAATTAACAGAAATTTTTTAGTTTTATGATAATTTATTCTTAAAATTGATAAAATAATTTGTATATAGTAAATAAATTAACAACTATAATGGACAAGATAATTCATGGATCAGATAATTTAGTATTATTTTTTATATATATAATATGGTATAAGAATCAAATATAATTAACAAAAATTAGTATCTAAATCAAATGCGATTTAATTACATAATAATTAAAAGTAGCTAAAATTAATTTGATGGACAATATTATTATTATTTATGTAATAATGATGAATCTAATTATTAAAAACCTCATGTGTCGCACGTGGATGATTATAATAAATAAATTATTAATTTTGGGGACAGATAAAATGATTGTAAATTATTTACTACTTTTATTTTATATATGACTTTTAATAATAAACATCTTAATAATTTTCATATAAGCACAGATAAAATAACCATAATATTTTCTACATCATTTTATGTATGATTTTTAATATTGGAAAAATTAATAATTTGATGAAATACTGTAAAATTTGAGATAAATATGAATTTCTTATTTACTATAAATAAAATACTATAAAATAATATAAAATTTTGAAATAAATACACACTCATATAATTTATTATGCATGAAGCACCGTAATATTATATAATTCACTATAAATAGTATACTACAATAATGTGAATAAAGTTATATAGTTAATAAAAATATAACATATTAATTATTAAATTTGAAATAAACATATGTCCTCAATGACATTAATTAGTTAAATAATATTTCAAATAAGTCAAAACAAATTAATTAAAAAAATTTATAAAAACTAAATAGTAATTAATGATAAATATAATATCTAATAATTACATGTAACACACATTAATGAAAAATTAGTAAAAATAAAAAAGGAAAATCACAACTTCAGGACAGCATATTTTTCTATTTTTAATATAAAAAAATACTTTCTCTTAAAATAATAAAAATTTAAAATCTAGTCAAACATATATTCAATTGTTTAAGAAAATAAAAATAAAAATCTTACACTCTGCGCGCAAGTATTTTGGAAATCATAAGGTTAATTTGGAGATGGTATTATAATTTCCTGAACTACCAGCAACATGAAAGTTAGAAACTCTATTCATACTTGAGACTTTATAACTTTAATTATCAAACTAATAAATAGAACAAACTCTTTATACCAAAAAATAATAAAAGCCAAATGTCTAAATCTTCCTGTTTTCTCTTTTTGGTTACATAAGGTCAGGAAGATGAAGACAAATAACCTTTTTCTCTAAATCTTCCCAATCCATACAATGCAATCACCTAAGAAATAAAAAAACAAGGCAATCAATGGTTATTTAGTAGTTAGCATAAATCAGCAGGGCTTTACATTTTGTCTGTGATAGTCGTCATCAATTCATTGCATAAATACAAACAAATTACAGCTGATACTTGGTGAAATTCTCATGTCAGATGAATGACCATGCGCTGTAGAGCTCCTCCAATATTTTTCTCAACCAAGCTTGCAGAATACATAAATTAGGCGCATTGAACATGTCTATTGTCAATAAATAAGTCAAAAGGCAAGTTAAAAGAGACAGTGCCAAACTAGATATCGTGATGATTGGCTGCAATTCATCTTCAATCCTTGCGCTGCCATATATTTCAATGTCATTTATCAGCATAAAAATGTATCATTTGATCTTATAAATAAAATAGATCACATAAGTTATATCCATTATATCATAAACAGGACTGTTTTTATCTGGACATGAAATGGAGCAAGAATGCCTTTATACAAGGGTGACAAGGATGTCCAAGAAATAATCACAATTTATGAATCTTTGTTACTGAAACAACTCCGAGCACCTGC
Source organism: Balakata baccata (assembly GCA_949630135.1). Classification (NCBI taxonomy): domain Eukaryota; kingdom Viridiplantae; phylum Streptophyta; class Magnoliopsida; order Malpighiales; family Euphorbiaceae; genus Balakata; species Balakata baccata. The sequence goes on from CATIWF010067794.1 coordinate 42,042, forward strand.
CTTTCCCAGAATGGCTACCCCAATCCACTTGTTTTCACAATTTATTGCCTCCCTTTCCCAAATTTTATCCTCCTCAGTCTTCAATTGGGAGATGTGAAACATCAGCTTTTAACAAGATACAGGAGGTATTTCAAAATGACAAAATGAAATTAATGCAATTTTATTTTCAGTTGTCATTATAATATTGTCTCACGTGTATTCTGCTAGAAGACATTTCTTCACAACTTATCTGCACAAATAAAAAAATAATACACTCGAGGTACATAACATATAATCAAAATCAATATACCTTAATTAAACGTGGGGAACGACGAACAGACCTAGGGGACAAATTTGCTTGTTTAGCCATATTTCGATGATGAACTTTTTTAGACTGTCTTTCATGTTCATATGAATACTCGCTTTCCTTCCCAGGGGATTCACTTCTGTCGGTTGAAACTGAACAAACTGGAGCAGACACAGATAGTGTGGCAGACTCTTGAAGAAGACTTGTGGATTGAGGCAAAATTCCTAGCATGTAAAGACAATTCAATTTATTTTATGAAAAATGAACTGCATTTAAACAAACAGATGACAGCTTGCTTGTTCATCAAACTAAACGACTTGTTTATAGTTTGACCAGAAAGAGCTAACCAGCAAGTCATAATCTTTCTATGTTTAGCAATTTTAAAAAGTTTGATAAAAGAGGAACCAAGTCAAGCAGGAATCAAGTTAAAAACTCTACCAAGCAATGCAACTTCTTGAAACTTCTCTCTCATTGTTCTGACAAATTTGAATAAGCCATTGATTCTATTCAACTCATGGATTAACTCTTTGGTGTCATTCAAGTGGGGATCACAGGCCAACACTGAAAATAGTGATAGAATAAATTAATAGATATAATCAAAAGAATAGATTCAGCAATGAGACAAACAACATTTAGGCATTACTTACAAGTATATGTATCATTTTCATGGCAAATAGTGAAAGTGTACTCTTCATTTGGTTTTTCTATATTGATGTAGTTGAAGGTGAATTTCACCCCTAAAAAATCGAGAACATGTAAAAGGGAATTCACATAAAAGAAAACAACTAATGCAAATTTCATATTCAAATGCATATGATTACCTCTTCCACCTTCAATTTGGAAACCAAGAACCTTATTATACCATAAAATTGCCTCTTGGATTTCACCATCATGTTCCACTTTTTGGCATCTTTTGTCTTCAAATGTTGCCAAAGCCATAAATGATATCGAAAGACAAAAAAGAGAAAGAGAAAATACAATAAGAGAAATTTGGCTATATATTTTACAATCAGAAAGTGAATTCATCATATAAGAATCCAAATATGATTTTAGACATAATTGAGATTGAAATAACATAACAACTGTTACAGCATTCCATGACTTAAAATCCATAAACAACTCAACAATTATTCCCCATTGATCAGATTTCATAAAATAACAACATTTTCCCATTTATAGCAGCACCTAAAACTAACCGCCAATAAGACTGAAACACCCAAGGTAAGAAGGATAAAGCAGGTTCTGAAATTAAAAGCAGATTATGCAGGTTCTTCACAATTTCATGGACAAGCATGTAGATGCCCGCATAATTTCCACTAGCACCATGACATATCAAACAATTTGATAACATATCTAAAAAAATTTCACCCATTGAAAACCCTTTGCATCCAACCCAAACTACACATATGACCTGCAATTTAACCCCCTCTTGGTCAATGGCCTAGATTCACCAATCCTGAGTTTTACTGAAAAATGCTACTTGTAATGTATCCCCTTATTCTACCTTCAAAAAAGAGTCTCTTATTCCAGTTGGTTCACAAAACAACATCGAGGCACATAGACTGTCAAGTTTCGTGAGAACAAACATAAAAATATGGCCATGATAAAAACAAGTGATTATCAGCTGATATAGGAAAGGATATTACCAAGATGTTGTCGGGACATAATTGCTTCATACTCATTCCTTCTAGCTTTCTGAACTTGCGCAGTTCTTTTAAGTTCTTCTATCCTAGATCTTGTAGCAGATATGGAGTCCCTTACAGCCATCTGCTTGGGCTCCTTTCGGGTCTTCACTATACAAGAAAATAAACAAAAGAGAAAACATATATCTTAAAACCCGTTTACCTACATTAAAAGCAACCAGATACGAGCTTGGAAGCATTTCATTTCAACAGAACATATGTAGAATTTAATAGATATTAACAACAATAATGTTGAAGGTGCTTAGAAAATGAGAGACATATAAAAAAGAAAAAGAAGTTGTATAAGAGTTGACAAATCGCTTCAAAATTACAAAAAAAAAAAAAAAAATTTAAAAAAGGAGCCAAAATTAGAGAATTTACGGTGAAAAATTCATTCAATAACTTCTCTTATCTGAGAATTAATTTTGAAAAGCTTCTAATATATATTATTTGACCTAGAGGTAAAAGGAAAAGACTATGCAATCAATAGGTCAATTGTAATGATCAATTATGTGCCCTGGGAAGTTTCTTCAAAGATTTCTAAACGCGAACGATGGAAGAAGGCTATTTTACATGAACCTGTGCTTTCCTGTTATAAAATTGCTACATATGGAGTATCTATCATTCAAAAGTGCCGCAACTGGTTCAGTAAATCATCCTCATTATAAACTTCCTTGCTTACAATAATACAACAGAACTCCAAAATCCAAATTGGGAATGGCAGCATAATTCACCCAATATAACGACTACATTTTTACTCGAACTGGAAGAGAACAAACCTGCTAGAACTCTAACAAAGTCATCGTCAGCATCCCGCAAGGTAGATTTCATCTTCGCTATCTTCTCTGCAAAAAGCCAAAGTCAACAACTTAAACCAAAAGCAAACTATAAAGTAGTAAAAGAAAATGCTTAACCCCAGTCTCACGGAATGAGCTCACAAAACAACACTGAAACCCTAATTTCGAGTTGGGGGTGGAAATCTGACATGCTGACCTTGATTTTGGAGGGTTGCTTCTACTCTCCCCTTGATAGAATACAGAAACTGACCGAAAGACGCCGTGAAGATATCCATTTTTTGAAGTTCAAGAGGGACCTCTCTTTCACAGATCAGCCGCAACGACTCCATTTTCATCAGTACAGATTCCCCCTCTTCACTTTGCATTACGTTGATGTTCATATTAATGATTGCGCATGATGTGTTAGTGAGCAACTAGGGGAGTGATAGGAAGAAACAAAGAGAGAAGAGGTAGGAAGAAGAATAAGAAAGTGAAATTTTGGATTTGAATGAAATTTATGTTTCAGCCCGCCATTTTTATTCTCCTCAGCTTGTTCTCTTCTACCGGATCAGGAGGCGCGCAGTCCTACGTGCTTTTTTTTTTTTTTCCAACCTTTTTGAATTTTCTTGATTTAATTTATTAATTTTTTTTATTTTTTTATAAATTAATTTTTTTAAATCTACCTCTAAAAAAATCTATTTATATATTTTTATAAAAAACAGTTTTTAAAATTTAAAACAAATTAAAAATATAAATTTTATTCTGAAAAATACTTTTTCTAAAAACAATACGAAATACGTCTAAAGCTACTTTATCATTATACCTCTACTATGCCCTATTTGGCATTATGTTCTTAAAAAATATTTTTAAGAAAAAATTTTACATTTTTACCTTTATTTTTTTAGTTTTAAAAATTACTTTTAGCATAAACATATAAATAAATATTTAAAAAAAACAGATTTTAAAAAAATAATTTAAAAAAATTAAAAAATTTAGTTTATTAAATAAAAAAAATTCAAAATCTGCTTTTAGAATATTTAATAATAATCTCAAATACCTACAATATTTTATTAACTAAAAAGCCATTTATAAATTCTAAATTTTCCATTATACCTATATTTGGGTAAGAAATTTTATTTTTAAATATTATATCTATTTCCCTTTTCAAATTTTTTTCCTTTATTTCACTTTCATACTCTGCTTTCTCGTCCATTTTTATATATAAATTTATTAGGAATTGAGTTTCGGAAAAGCATTTTCATTTTTTTAGTTTTAAAAATTGCATTTTGTAAAAATAAGTAAATAAATAATTTTTTCTAAAAATATATTTAAAAAAAATAATTTAAAAAAATTAATTAATTAAATAAATAAAATTCAAAATATGATTTTAGAAGACTTAACAATAATTCTAAATACTCGTGTAGTGTTTTTTTGTCCATCTTTCCTTTCCTTCTCCTGTCATCCATTTGTTTTCCTTCTATCAAAACTCTTATTTATTTACTATTTTGCTATATTTTCCATATTCTCTTTTCTACATTAGATCCATCATCTCCATTTTTAGGATTTTAATATCACCACTCGTTTCCATGATCTTCTCCGATTTGATTCTCTATTGTTGCTCCTATTTTTCTACATTCAGAAACAATTCTTTCAATAAATTTCGATAACATTACGTTCTATATTGGAATTTCTAATACTACCACTCTCTTATATTTCGTTGACTTCGATTCTTGTCCTCGTTAAGAGGAATTAAACCTCTATCGAAGAATTTAATTTTAGATAACCTAAATAACTTGCATGTAATTAACAAATATATAACTTTGTTTGTATCAGAAGAAAATAAATAAAATGCAATTATGTGCAGAAAATTCATATTATGTATTACCAATATAACCTTAGATAACATATATATAATATATAAATAACATCACTACTATTATTTAGATTTGCAAGAATTTGTATCATATATAATATAGATAACTTAATATAATTTATATATAACGTATTATCACATTTGCAAACAATTTTTGTATTTAAATACTCAATACAATAACAATACATATCTCTTAATTTTCTGTAATTTTAAACCATACTTTTTAGTAATTGTAATATTATTTTGAAAAGATTTTGAGTATTTTATTAATTAATTGATTTTAGAAACTTAATCTGCATTTTAAAAAAAATACCTGTCATTTATTATTCAAAAAGAGTTAAGGAGTATTACGAGAATATAAATATCTTCAATTGGAAATATTGTGTTATATTTTATCTGACATGTATTTAAGTAATTATTTAAACAAAAAAAAAAAAGCTATTTGTGTAAAGAAAAAAAAAAAAAGACCACCCAATAAAGTTTGGGCCAATGCCCAACTCTACTCCATATTTGGGCTCACTACATCTAGTTTTCTAATATTAGCCATTTATAAAATATAAGATTACTATTTACTTTTTGAGATTTAGTTTTAAAAATTATATACATATTTTATTAATATATTATTATATTAAATTTTTTATTACAAAAATGTAATATTGTGTTGAAATGACAAAAAAAAAACTAGTTACTTCCTAATATTTGATATATTATGCTATTATTTTCAAGACTTGATCTATTGCAAAATGCAGCTGGTCAGTGAAAATCACAAAGAAGAGCGATGTGTATTCTATAGAATAGTTTTATTATAGATAATAATAGAGAAAAAAACTAATGGATCTAGGTTTGTAAACAAACCAAGCTGTTCGCGAGTTATTCAGATATTAGTTTGAAAAAAACTCATTTAAGATCATTTATTAAGTTTAATGAGCCAAGGTCAAGCTTAAATCCGAGCTCGAAACCTTATCGAGTTTGAGCTTAATATCATTTGATTCGTTAGTTCACGAACATTTTTATTTAACGAATCGCAAATGTATTTGTTTAAAGGCTCATAAACGTGTTCATTTAAAAACTCATGAATGTATTCATTTAAAAACTTGTAAACGTGTTTGTTTAAGGTTTGTTCAATGTTCATTTATATTATATTTTGTTATCAAGTTCGAATTCAAACTTTTTATCACTATTTGTGTATGGATTGAATTTAAACTTTTGTTTTTATTAGTTAACGAGTCGAATTCAAGCCAAATTCGTTAAATATAACAAATAAATTTTTTATGAGCCGAATTTAAGCTGCTTGCAAACTCAATAATCTTAAAACAAGCCGAGTTTGAACTCAATTACAAAAGTTCGAATCGAGTTCGAAGATGGATCCATCATTTGGGGAGGAACATGTAATCCAATGGGCGAGAGAGCACCTAAAGAGTAAGAAGCATCCAGTAGAGATCCTATATCAAAAACTACAAGGCCACCCTGACACGCAAATGCTACAAGCATTGGGCATTGCGCTGCTTTGCACCAGCAATCGAGAAGAGGATCGGCCCACAATGAAAGATGTGTCTGCATTGTCGAGAGAAATTCGACAGGAGCATAGCGGAGGGAGCGAGGCCCACAAGCCGACCACCGTATCTTCGAAAACAACTGAAACAGCATCGTATTCATCTTTTTACATAACTACTGAATTACAAAAATGTACAAACCATAAATTATACGATGGGTTACAGCTTACACTTAGGACCACATCCCGATTATATAGATAAGATATATTTATGTATGTACAAAAATTTATTTATTAATACTTAATTATAGGATTACACCATTAAGATAATAGTTGTATTGTGAATTTTGTGATGAAATCTTATGACTTTATAATGTAGAAAGTTTCCTTGTCTCATGATCACAAATAACGGAGCCAAAAATTTTAATCATAAGATCCAATTAAAAAAATATATAAATTAAAATAATAAACAATACTAGGTTGAGACAACAATTACACACGCATTACAATTATATTATTACCAATTATGATTTTTCACATAACAAATAATTAAATAGTTATGAAATTAAATGAAGAATTGAAATAAATAAATTTTAATCTTTTTTATTTTAGATAAAACAAAAAAAATTAGTGCTTGATTAGTGATATAATAATTAAAATAAATTTAATAAAAAAATTACAATGTGTAAATATAAATAATTTTTTTTTAAATGTCGAATATGATAAACTATCCCTATAAGTTTCAAAAATTTCATAGGGATCCAATGTTCCACTTGCCCCAGTGTGGATCCATCTATGGATCACATGATATCATGGTGGCATATGATCAATTGATTTGGACAATACCTCATGAGTCATGATGGTTCACTTTCGAGAGAAATTTTCCCGGTAACTAATAATTAGAATTAAGAATAACAATTATTTTCTATTTTATTAAATTATTATTATTAAAAATTTTTTATTAATATTTTTGAATTTTTTTTTATTAATATTAAATTAAAATAGAATTAAATTAAAACGGTAAAATAGAATATGTGTCACATTTCCAATACGTTTCTGATACTGATATTCATCGAATACCAACACGAAAAGTTCTGGGTGCATTTTGTAATTTACAAAAAATTAGAAACACATTTTTCTAAGTTAAAAAATATTTTTTTTTCCTTTTAGAAAACTTAAAACTTATATGTGACACCAATCATTGCTCAATAAATTTAATTGTATTTCATTTTTATTTAATTCATATAAAAATAATAATTTGTAATTATATTTTTTGTATTTATTTATTTATAAATTTACTCCTATATTTTTAATATTTATACATTTTCTCCATGTATCTGTATCTTATACTTTTTATAAATTTTGTTTTTCAGTGTTCATATCGGTGTCCGTGGTAGATAGTTCATCATCTTTTTCTGGATTATTCTGCAAAAACTCCACGCTGGATATGGTTTTGTGATGGATTTATAATTGAAAACGTAAGAGAACTCTCTGATCAGATATTTGGAAGCGATGTCAATCAGCTTGAAATCATCAACCATATCTTTATTTTGGCGACCATTACGCAACCCTTTGATGCTTCCAACCTTTCGGTTCTTGATCCCACATGGGAGTATCCAATCAAATGGTGTCAAATCTGTGGTGACATTCAATGCCACACCATGATAAGTTATCCAGTTGGATACTTTTATCCCAATTGCAGCCAGTTTCTGGTTACCTGAAGCACAAGTTGGAACACAATGATGATTAGAATTTCTAAATTCTACTAAATTATATTAGAAATTCTTATTTTATTTATTATATTATATTATTATATTATATTATTATAATTTATATTATATTTATTTTATTATAGTTTTATTAGAAATTGAATAAAATTAAAATTCAATTTTTTTTAGGACTATACGGACTCGAACGGTAAAACAGCTCAAATTTATTATTATGATTCGAACTTTTTCAAAGACCCAACATGTTGGACTCTATAATGCACATAAAAGACATACGAAAAGATAGAGATCAATCAGAGAACCAAAATAGACCCAACAACAAATGGACAATAACATTGTAGGAATAAATGCTTCTTCAAACGTTTGTAACACCTAAAGTCGAAATTTCAGAGAATTCTTTCATCATGATTCATAAATTAGTACAGCAATCATCTTTCATCATGATCAAATAGAGTGAACAATTTTGATTCAGAAGGTTTGAGTTGAATTTGTTAGCTATTGATGGAGTATTCCGTGCCAAGATTGGACATATAAACTCCACATCAATCAACAGCATTGAACTAAATTGTTTAATACAAAGATTGGTTAAAGTTCATGAGGACTGATTGCTACAGCAAGAAGATCTACATCTATGCAAAAGTATCGCAAGATGAAGGACAAAGAACATACCAATCCAAACCCCAGTTAAACCCTCAATGCGAGAAGCTTCAATAGAGAATGTTGAGGAAAGAACACGAATGATCACCTCTTCAAGTGTCCTGAGGTACCAATGAAGATCCATCTTATGATTTCGAAGATTGATAATGGGGTACATAACTAGCTACATTGGCACAAAAACCACAAAGATTAATCACTCGAATATAAAAGTAATCACATCAAATTCTGAACATAGAACAGAGTACCAGACCAGGCCCATGATAGGTAACTTCTCCTCCTCGTTCAGTTCTGTAGACCTCAAAAGGAGCATCCTTCAAGTGAATATTCAGATACCCAATAGAGCTACCTGTTCCCAATGTATAAACGGGAGGATGCTGCAAAACTATCAGCATATCTGGGCAATTTTCATTCCATTCAATCAAAGCCCTTTTCTCTCTAGCAATTTCCTTTTGCCAATTCCACGCATCACCATGTGGCACTAGCTCTTTACCGAAATCAAAAAACTCACACCTGAAAATCCAAGTGCAACCAATGAATTTTGCCGCGCAAGCATGCCTGTGAAAATTGGTGAGATTACGTTCTGCAATTTTCCCCAGTAATTGAGGAAAAGGATGTTGTCTGATTTAACACGCGGTTGAGAGAGCGCAGCTCACGCGAGAAAGGGCAGTGATTGTTCGTTGGCCATGTTGGGATCAAGTTTGAAGCCACTGTAGCAAACATCATTTCTTAGAAAAGGAGAATTACCTCGCCCATACCTCTCAAGCCCAATTCTCAATTACCAATTTTCCAAAATGCTAATACACAGGTATAAGGTCAGCACCAGCGGAATAACGGTCGAACAGAACTAATAATATAAAAATTTCTTTAATATATATATATATATATATATATATATTACATTAATACTAATAATTCTAAAATTATTTGATTTTATTTATTAATTACTTTTAATTATTACTAATTGCATGCAGAAAATTCATAATTTTTGTACAATATATTAGATAATTTTTGTATTTAAATAATTTTTTATATTTATATATTAAATATTATTTTAAGAATTAAATATTATTAGATTTCATTAGGTTAATCTGACTCTATAAAAAATGTTTTATAATTTTTTTTGTATAATATATTAGACTATTATTTTATTCAAAAAATACCATATATTATATTTGTATAATATTATATTTAATTAATTTTTTTTGGATAGAATTTTTAAGATCAAGTGTTAAATTGGATTAAGAGCAAACTATTTTTTATAGATGAATGCTTTAGAATATTATGATTGAGCAAAACTTTATTTTACTAATCTAAAAAATTATATTTTGAATTTTTTATAAATTAAAATAGTGGATTGAATTTTTATATTTTGAATGATTTTTAAATTGTTATTTTAACCATATATTATAATTTTTTAACATATTTGTACATTTATTTATCAAATCAAACCAAACCGATTAAATTGAATTGAATTCAAATAATATTAATTTGAATATTTTTAACCGCGAATGTATGAGAAAATAAAATTTAAATTTTTTTTAAAAAAATTTATCTAAACCGATCAACTAAACTAGAAACACCCTACAGTGCTGACCTGGACGGCTCCAGATGCAATTGAGCTGTCGCCTGCTTCTAATTTCTCTTTGCAGGAATAGAAATGGCATTCTGTCGAACTTCGAGGCCAACTTTGCACCTTCGTCGAAGATAAACCTAAAGCGGAGATGTGGCGACCACGTGCCGATTTCTCTTCGAGAAAAGAAGAGTTTTTCCTTGGCAAGATTCTGAATTTATACGCTGTAATTGAGAACTCAGTGTGAGGCTGGATTTCTATGGCAAGTTTCAGCTTTAGATTTCCGCGACAAATTTATTTTGATATTGATAAATGCATTTATGAGTAAACAGTATATACAGTGATCGGAACCTGTTGCTTGTATGACTATCTGTTATTTTGATTTGGAAGGGAATATGCGGCGATGATGATGAATAAGACCTTTTATATCTTGAGGCTTTTGCCCATGATTAGGTTTCAAGCACTTTTGAGCCGCTTAAGTCTTTTTTTTTTTCATTTCAATTCTTGCATGATTTCTCTGGAAGTGGAGTACGTGGAAATGAAATTGATTTGTGTTCACACTGTTGAGATTCGGCATTAAGCTGCCATTATCATCTTGAATACAATTTGGGAAGCTTAGAGAGCGATGATAATTTCCTCATTGCTTCACTGAGATTTGCTTTGGAGAAGAGAGACTAAAGAGAGGCAAAGGAGTACATACAAGACATCGAGGAAATATGTGATGATTTTGAAGGTATCTGCCAACGCAACCTTGCTGCCAATACAGGTAAAAATATTAGCAAGTGATAAAATGTGATAGTATATGTTGTTGCCACTTTTTTTTTGGACGAATATGTTTTTTTTTTGGGTTTAGGGACGAATATATTTCATATATGCTGCAATATCCTAAACTTCAGCAAGTGATAGAAACTAAATACTTCTGGCTGTTCTGCATAAGGAGATAAATAATCTGTAGAACAAGTCTTAACTTAAAATAAAAAATAAAAGTCAAACTTTTCTAAATGCAGTTTAACTTAAAACTTATCAGCCCAAATTTGTTGGATTCGAAAATACTTCATTGTCAAATTTGAGTGTGAGGCTACATTTATATCTAACACTTCTTAACGTACTGACTAAATGTTGCTCAATTGACCATTTTAACTTTTTGCTGCAATGGGCTCAATAACAAAGACTTCGTCTACTCTCTGTTTTCTTATTGATCCTATCAGATATTTAAGAATGGATTAGCAGCACATAGTAATTGGTTTAGGTTTCTGTTGACAATTTATATTATGTCCATTGCCTGTGGCCTGTTGCCATAGAAAGTTACAAGAGGGTTTTGCATGATAATGTAAGATACCTGTGCTGTGTACTGATCGTTTTGTGTTCTTGTTATTAAGCATGAACTTCATTGATTTTCTAATCTTTCTTGTTCTCTTCTTCCTGGCTAATTTGGTCCAAGTTTACTGTCATGACAGAAACAATGATATATCACCTTGGGTCATCTAAAGTGACTCAACGTTATAGCATTTAATCTAGCATCTATACGGAAATTGCACTGAAAATGAAATCCACTGAAGGTGTGATTGAAAGCCTTAATTTCTTGGATTTGAAGGAAACCTTGGTTGATCCCAAGTTTATTAAGCTGTCCGTTGATGTAGGAAGAATTTATGGGAAGACACATGGCCAACAAAATAAAAATGGACATAGAGACAATTCTTTGGTAGTTGATATTCTGGACTGTGATTCTTCCATCTGTAGTCTTGAAGATTTTGTTAAGTCCATGGACTATGCTAGTATGCTCTAGCAGAACCTGGCAACATTTGCTCTGAGGATATATTTTGCTGTCAACATTGGATGGCAAGTGGTGTTTGACGGTCGTTATTTGGCACCTTTTGGCTCTTGAAGACTTCAAGAAATAAGATGGTGCATATCATATCTACCTCTTATGTTTTTTACTTTGCACGCCAAGATCTGCAGGAAGCACCGATTACTTGATAAATTCTGCTGTGAAAATGAGATTCCGATAGCACGAACCTAGCAAACAAAGCAATTGGAATGCATGTGCATGGAGTGCTTTGCAGATGGAGTTTGTAACTGAGATGGGAACCCGAAAAGGAAAGCTTGGGGGGAGTGATGATTCCATTGTTATGTAGGTTCACATTATGAGAAAAGGAAAAAAAAACATGTTTGCATTTGTTAGCGTTTGCATTTTCTTTCGATTTATCCCATAAATAAGACTATTGTTTGATTAATATCTAATTATCCCAGTGAACTAACTTGCAGATATCTAAATCAAAATACTTTCAAATCATCCTTGTGCAAAATGTAGCTCTGTACCACTGCCTATTCGAATTGCATGTCTGGTTTTTTGACGTGGAAAACCCCATCTGAGTTATGGTTGGGAAAATTATCTTTGTAAAACCAACCGCATTTCAAAGTTCAAACCTTAAAAAACGCCGTCGTCTTATATTTAATATTATCTCTTTAAGAAGTCTGCGAAACCAAGGAGAGATTAAACGAGAATGGGTCTAGAAATTGGGGGCCAAATGCGAAGATGATTTCATCCTGTCAGGTGCTTTTGAGCCGTGATCATACATAGATAAGCCGGAAAAGTTACAGTCTTTACAGATGTGAAGTTGAGTTTCTCAGCTTATGGATTATCCCCTGCTCAGGAACACAAAGGTGATTGATTTTAAGCTTGTGAAAAATTATCCTTTCATTTTTATCTCTATTTGCAGTATCTACCGGGCAGAGTTTGTTAATTTTAATATTGAAATTCAAAGTGGAAAAGAAAGATTATTTTGTATTTTTAAACAGGAATATTTTGTCTTGCAATACAAGTAATGTTGCTTAGCACAGCTTTTCTTCACCTTCTGCTTTTCATGTTTAAAGCATATCCTTTTGGTTCCTTTCCAGTTCAACTCAGCCCCGCCCTGACACACCAATCTTTATCAAACATTCTCTCCATCAAAACCAAGGAACTCTGCTTCTCCTTTCTTCAATCTTTTAACAAAATGCATTAGAATGCTTTTAACCCCATAATTACTCAACTCTAAATCTGCCAATTTCTTTATCAGTGGACGGTATCTATCTGTCAAGAGAGATTAGTTGTATTGACTTTTTGAAGGGAAGCCCACCTGTTTTAAGGAGTATAGAACCCTAGTTATGGTATTTCTTAGAAATTATTATAAGGACATTGTGATAATTTAGAATTAATATTTCTAGTTTAATCAACACTCGGCAGAAATCCATGTAGGAACAGACAAGCCTTAGTTGAAATTATTATAAGGACATTGTGATAATTTAGAATTAATATTTCTAGTTTAATCAACACTTGGCAGAAATCCATGTAGGAACAGACAAGCCTTAGTTGGGGGTTTGACTAATTTAAATATCATTTCTTCATAAAATATCATGGATTGGTGGCCACTGAGATACACTGTTCTGCTTAGTTTATTTTAATTCAGAAATTGGGTTGCAAGTTGGGACGGATACAATACAACACTGCAAAGGTCTTTCTAATACAGATTTAAAATTATCTCTCTTGATGCTTCCCACATGCAATGCCATATAGAAACTGTGTATTTCCACATAAAAAAATGTATTATTTGCATTGGGGATTTCTTCATAAAAAGAAATATTATTGTCTGGGTTTTCTAATTGCAAGGATCAATCTACTGTATGTGGGTCTGCCAAGTGGTTGTTAAGGGTGTTTTTGTCATTGGGAACTCTCTTGTTCTCTCTCTCTCTCTAACTATTTTTAAAGAATGAAGACAAGAAAGAAGAAAGGCAAAGAGACACACAATCCAATATCATTAACCTGTATTTCCCCAAATTTACATAGTCCCAGAAATGGGAAGATTATATTCACCTGTTATGGTGAAAAAATGAAAAACCAAAAAAAAAAAAAAAAGAAGTGGGCATTTATATTCAAAAAAAAAAAATCTAAAAATAGCCCAAACCATACCAAGGCCTAGGATGAAAAACTAATAGCTCAAAAAATTTGAAAAAAAAAATGCTCAAAATTAATATCTTCTCTATCTTATGGCAATATATATCTTCATGGACACCTTACATTTCTTCCAGGACCTCCATAATAGAAGTAAGTTCCCCAAACATTGTTTTTCCCTTGCTTGATATCATAACAATTTGGATGATCAGCCAATAGGTGAAGATTTGTTAAGGGCAACAAATTATTATCCCAATCAACAACTTGTAAATTCCTAAAATAAGATGCTTTTCCAAATCCTTCTGCTGCAAAATGACCACTACCCATTTGAGTAGATGTATGATAGCCTGAGGATCTAGAGTTCACAATTTCTCCTCCAAATTGTACCATACTTGCGTGGGTTCTTAAATGACTGAATAAGAATGCTGGCCAATATCCTACCAATAGTCCTGACCCAAATTCCAGCCACCAATTTCCATGCTTTGGGTCCTACATAAATTTATGTATCGGTAAGTTAGTACTATCTAGGGCAAAAATTATTGAGCTGATAACATCAGATTTTCTGACTTTGTAATGTGGTTGACTAAATAATTGCAATATATTGTTACCCAAATTCTTTTATCATCTAGTACTAATTATATGAACAGAAAATAGAAGGAAATAACATGTGTATGATATTATATCTAGTGTGTTATTTCTTCAAAATGAGAAAATAAGACAAAAATGGACATAATAAAAAAAAAAGGGAGAGAAGAAGAAAATGTTTGTTTACCATTTAAGACCCCAAAGCCGGTTGGAGTTTAAAGAACCTACTTATTATAGAATACATTTCAAGAAGTTGACAACATCAAGGAACACTTCGACAAGAAAAATGGAGTGAATCTTGCATTTTAAAATGATGATTAGGGAAAAGAACCCAGAAAAGGCCAAGATACATGTCCTAATCAAATTTATTAATCAATCAACCACTGTTTTAATAATAATCAACCAAGACATGTTTGTTACGGGATTGGATGGTGATGTTTTGTTTGTCTAAGCTTTTGATGAAAAGAAGCAGACTATCTTAAAGCTTAAATTCACTAAAGTAATTACAGAACTTTCTTAAAGCTTAAATTTAACAAGTAAAGCTGATAAGAATATATGTTTACCTTCCAAACCATTAAGCCGATATCAAATTGTCTACCATTGTAGTTTGACCTTGGAGATATTGCTGCTCCAATGGCAATCTTGTTGTTGGTTTGTACAAACCCAGAACACAGTAAGTTGTAGCAACCTGTAGCTTGGTATGCATCAGTCTGTAAATCAATACCCATTAGCATTCTTACTTATTTATATAATCTTTAAGTTAAAATTAAAGGACCAAACATAACAAGACTCATTAGCATTCTTACTTATTTATATAATCTTTAAGTTAAAATTAAAGGACCAAACATAACAAGACTTACTGTCCAATAAGTGAAGAATCTTGGATAATTATCTCCATATAACTCAGGGCTAACCTGTTGAGGCACATAAAAGTATATTAACTTCCTAGGCATACTACAAAAACTCATTGAGACTTAAAAATGATATATAGAGGTTTGATTCCTAGAAAATTAAAGAAATCATTAAGAACATAGTTGTATCATAATTGTACTAAATATAGGAAGTCTTGCCTGCCAACCAGCTTCAATGGTATTTAGATCATTTCCAAAAGAACCAGAAATGACCCAAATTTGTGACAAACTAAACTCATATTGATCAGTGACATGAGGCGCCCATACATTTATGTTGGCCTTTGCTCCATAATATTGATCTCCATTAACAAACAGAACCGCGTGCTGCAATAATAACAAGTTATAATTATTTTTAAGTGTTGATATAAGAATCTGCAACAAACTGTAACATTTTTCAGTATGCAGTTCCTTTGGCCTTCTTTTTCTCCTGTAAATAAGTGCTTATGACCTGTGACAGAGTACTCTGTAACTAAAACTGACTTTTTTTTTTTTTCCAACAATATGTCTGCCCATGCCTGCACTATGTTTCGTTCTCTTGTTCCTTTCTTCTTAAACTCGTTGACCAGTTAAATTTGCTGTGAAAGTGAAAATTTGCCTTTCTAATGAAAACTAGCTTTTTTAATGTAGGGTTTAGGAATAAACTATACAAGTAAAAGAACATAATAAGAAAAACACCCCAAAAAAGAAAATGAATCTGAAAGATTTTTCCTCATCTGTGATAACAGTAAGCAAATTCTCAGTTGTTGCAACTCAAGAGCTGCTTTGATAATATTATGTTGGGTTTCCATTTACTAACCTCATGACCGCTGCCCGTTGAATCTCTTCTTACATGTTTTCTAACTTTTCTGCCGAATCTTCTTATAGAGCTTGCTCTTAATACATCTTTTGCTGTAGTTCTCCTGATTGGAACAGTTCCTTCTGGGCATGATTCACCTGAATTTGTCCATTGCTGATAGCTCTCTGTCACTGTCTCTGTGGTTTCATTGCCTTTTGGCCGTTGTGGTGGATCCTTAAGATATCCAAATTATAAATATTATATATACCAATTAGAAATGAGCAAGGAAAGAAAGATTGTCAGAAACATTTCCTGTAGAAACAAACAGAAAAATTTACCAATGGTTTCTGTCCAATAAGCTGTGGATGGTCAAATGCTGGTTGAAGATGAGATAAAACACAATCTATTATGTCACCATCAGGGCTCTGTAAGCAAAAGGATAAAGAACCCAGATCACTAGAACTTACAGGAAAACATCAAGAAAAAAATAAATCAACCCATAATTGGAAATAGGAAAATAGAAGTACCTGAATTGTCTTGACCGCAGGCTTGTTGATCTTTTTAAGATAAGCATTAATTCTTTTTAGTTTCAATATCTCGTTCCCTGGCCTGAAAGTTTGATTGGCCGGCAGCCGGTGACCGGAATCTGAGGGAACTTGTAGGCACAAAATAGGACTAATTGAAGAAGTAAAAACTAGTAAAACAGCAATAAAAAAAGGTGTGAAAGTGTGACTAGTAAGAGAGGAAGAAGCAGCCATTTTGCTGGAATATTGGTGTTTTTTCTGTGTTGTTTGTTTTGCTGAAACAAGTTATGTTTGTATGCATTGGTGTTGTCTTCTTCTGTGAAGGATACAAAATTTTCCATTCCTAAATTTTGTCCATGGAAATGAATCTAACTTCAAATCCATACAAAACAGAAGCCCCTAGCCTGTTTGTTCACTAGCTTATGACCATTTCCAAAATATAAATAATCCCCCTCTCTTTTTCTCTCTGTAAAAGACTATAAGAGAGATTCTATTGTCTTGGTTTTGTGGTATGACACACAAGAAACTTCAGGCACCGGCATATTAAAATAGACCCGGATGGGTAGAGTTGCACTTTCCAAATTTTAACCAGTACAGGTTGAAGTCATGGTCAAAAAGGAAATGTATTCCTCTTTTATAAACACTTTTGTATATCTAATGACATAGGGAGAGAGATAGGTTTCAAACTTTGAGAATGCAAAGATTTGATAATTGAAATAATTCAAATTCTGGTATTTGAATTATTATTTTATCAGTCATTTAATTCTCTAGTTTGATTGTGACTTATGAGGAAAAAAAGGGAATCAAAAATTAATTTTACTTTTTTTTTTATTTTTTAAAAATTCTTTTTGGTATTTTATTCTCTTATAATATTTTATTCTTTAGAAATATTGGTATACAAAAATAAATGTAAAAAGGTCTATACTCTTAAGTCTATAATACCATTGTGGTAAGATGAGCACGGAGTGGAAAAATTATGTACATCTCAATTGGCAAATTGGTGGGCCAAATATAATGATGGTGTTAAAGAACTCCTCATGATGAATTCTATGCTTTTTCTAATGAGTGCAATTTCTTCTTGACTTAGTTAACATACATATTTACTGATAATAAATCAATTATGTTACACCAACCATAAAACCAGCAAATGTGGCATGTGCCCTTTTTTATTTTCTGTTTATTAACATTCTTATCCTCTCACTTTAACCTCTAATTTGCTTGTTAGGTTGTCCAAGCTATATTGCCTAATTTATTTAGAAGGCTTTTATGGTGCACACCTGCGGTACATCTAGTATTTATAACTATTATATTCTTAACTTTTAATTTTAATCATTAACTATTAATGGTTGAAATTAAAAATTAAGGATCTAATGGTTTTAAATATCAGGTGCACCACAGAATTATTGGCTATTTACTTATTAGTGGTTTATAGTATATGTTAGATATTGTTAAGGAAGTGGAAATACTTGAAAGATGGATACTTTTTTTATCATAATGTTGAAAATGTTAGAAGAATTATCTGGAGCAAGCTAATATTTACTCATAGAAATTGTGAAGATTAAAATAGGAGTGGATTTATTTCTACTCCACATAAGATGAAAACATAATTACTTAGGTTAATTGATTGAGAAAACATGTTTAAAGCCTATGCAATAATGCTCTTTATTTTAAAGAGCATTTTAGAATATTTTTAAATATATAAAAAAATTTTTTACAAGTTTAATAGACTCTTTATATTTTATTCTTTATTTTACTTTATTTCATATAAATTAATATTATAATTTTTATTACGAGAAAAGTATTTTAAAAGTATAGAAAGTTGATACCTATTAATTATAATTGAAATAGAGACTAGAGAGTGAAGTTTGACTCTCTAAATGTAGTGAGTCAAACTCACTGTTTTTTCTAAATTTTAAAGATAAAAAATTTATTGGAGACATATTTTATGAAATGACTCTTTAAAAAAAAATATAATTCTAATAAAAAATTAATTGGAGATGTCCTAAAGGTCCTCAGAGAAATTCAGTTACCATATCCATATAACATATTAATATTTGCCTGTCCACCTAACTCAATACCAATAGTTTGTCCATAAGCCACCAAAAAAATGAATCATCATTAAGGCCAGTGTTTTGATTTCCCCAAAACTGAAATTAAATTAATAACCACCAAGAAACACTCATCAAAATTAATGCATTGGGACCTATGCAACTTAAATCACCAGGCCTGTCTGCTTGTTATGCCAATGATGTCACCATTTACAGTATGTGATGTCATGGTCAATTAGATTGAGTGTGTATATGTTTCAGCCAGCCATGTATTACTTCTGTGCATGCATGGGTCGACCCCAATCACCCCAACTTCATCATTCTTTTGAAAATTTAACTCAGTTTTATCGGTTGAGATTTCGAATCCCTTCAATATTACACGCCTCTTTGCATTTCTATGTGGTATAATAGTTTAGAGAAATTTTAGGGTAAAGTGAAGTTGAAGTTGGTTTTCTTTGAAATTGTTTATCTATGCTTTACATAGAATGTAGGTACACTGAGGTATGGGTCCTTAGCCTGATTCACCTTTTCTTTTTTATTGGGCTATGGGGTATATAATGCTTGCCACTTAGAAATAGTTTCTTTTAAGTATTACCATATACCGTTGTTTATTTTCTCTCTTCTTTTTACAAATACCCACTAACAATTAATCTCTCTCTATCTTCCAACCTTCTGCAAGGAAATAAAAGAAATTTTCTGAATAATAATAATGGTCCACTAAGAGTCACCCTCACCAAAAACAACTGGCAACATGGCTGTGAAGATTATTATTAAGGTATGAGAAGTGGGAGCTAGCATGCAATGCTTCTCTGTAAAGTTAGTCTAAGAACAGATTCCATCCCCACAATCAACAATAAAAAGAATATATATAAGATTTTTCAACAATTTTTTAGTGGAATTCATCTAGTATTAATTAGTAGTAATATAATATTATACTACATGAATTATCTTAAAACTTGTGTTAGATTTTATGGTATTGATTATAACTTTTTGGTTTTTGTAGTAAGGCTGCCATTGCCATGCTTTTTGAAAGGAGAAGAATTGAAAAAAGAAAAAAAGGAAAAGGAAAATAAGAGAATCAAAGGTAAAGATAAGAATTAAAGAATGTGTTTGTGTGTGTGTTTAATTCTTACATTATAAATATCAATCTGGTTGAATTTTTTTTTCAAAAATATTGTAACAAATAATTGACAGTCCATTGAGAGTGATTGTCGTATGCAAGCTAAAATACATAGGAATTTAATTACCAATTAGTAGAGGTTCCTTTTTGAATTTAAAATCTATATATTTAATTTGAAAAATTAATCCAAGTGTTGGGACGGAAGAACTTTTGGAAACAGCAATAGGCACCATTGATGCAAAGCATGATAAAATAAAAGGACGAGGCACATGGGGGAGAAAGCAATAGGATAGTCAAGGGTACAATTGTACCAAAAAGAATAGTTTGCCCTACTCTTGATAATGGCCCAAAATTGATGATCAAGACTTCCACAAACCTTCTTAGTGCCTACTTTGATGGTTGCAGGTAGGGATCGCAACATGTAGATATCCGCAAAAATTGTACTATACGAATTTGAATCCGATTTTATATATTACTATTCGAATTTGTTCGAAATCCGTTTAAAAATTTAATATTAATATTTGTATCCATTCCAAATCTGATTAACAATACATATTTAATACTCAAACTCATTTAATTACCTGTTTATTACTCAAAAATTTAAACTAATTGAATAATTAAAATTTTTAAAAATATAAAAAAATATATTATAAATTATTACAAAATCAAAATCAAATAAAATAGATAAAATAAAACATAAAATTTAATTCAACACATTTAAATTAAAATAATTCATCAAATTATTCAAAAATAATATTAAAGCAATAAAACTATATATTATCCATTATGATAAAAAAAAAATTATATTTCAATATCAAAATCTCATTACATTTGTAATTCATTAATTTTTAGAAACACATAAAAAATAATTAATTATATTATTACATTTATTAAATTTCATTATAATAAATTATATATATATATATATATAATCGGGTAGCAGATACCCAAAAACCTTTATCCATACTCTACCAAAACTCGTGACAGATTTAAAAATTATTACTCAAATCCATCCAAAAACTTCTAATCTAGTTATCCATATAATTGCAAATGGAGATTGATCATCTATTTTTAATGTGAAGATAAAACTATTTCTGCATTTTTTTTCACCTTCTTTTTCTTTATGAAAGAAAAGCTGATCATCAATTTCTTAGCTTTCTAAAAGCCACACAGGTATTGTTAATTTATACACTTTGCTTTATTGCGGCATACTCTATATTATATAAATGTAACCTAAAAAAAACCCATAAAAAGTGAGTTAGGTTGATAGGGGTGACTTCTTCCTCAATCAAATGTATCGAGTTCAAACTTTGAATATAGCACACCTTTTAAAACTAGGAGAAATAGACTTTCTAAATTATATAGGTTACTAAATGGTTTATATATATATATATATATAAACCTTAATTATTGTCTTCTATTTTGACAATTTAAAAGAGGTAAAATGATGCTTGGAGAATTCAAAAAGCTGGGTCTTATTAACTATCAAAAAGCCTCATACTTTGAAAATTGTGGATGGAATACCATTTATTTATCAAACTTTGATAAAATAGTCAAAAAACTAAAAATGCATGATAGAGACTTTATAGCTAGATGTTGATCACCGACAATATACAGTAAGATTATGTGTATCTGATCAATATCAACTTAAAATGAAAAGACCAAAGTTCCTATAATACTCACATTAATCATAAAGTAATCCTTAAATTTAGGAAAATTTAGTACTTAAGCCATAACTCACACAATGTGCAGAGAAAAATTGAATTCAATTGCTTGATCGTCCATTTGTTAGTGGTATCTGAACTGAGTGTAAATATCAAAAGAAACAGAATTTTTTCAACTTGGGTATGATTAGAAAGATAGATGACAAGAATAAGAACTTGATCCTCTATATACATCATAGTCTCTATCTATCTCTAGAGGATTCTGCCTGAAGTAAAGTATCCTCTTCGAACTTTGTAGAAATGAACAAAAAAATAAAGGAGCATTTCTTCACATTCTTTCACTAAGTTCTTTATGCTAATTTAGTTAAAAGCTTAATGAAAGAAAAGGAATAATATATCAATATGATTCTGATGATAATGACGCATATAATTTCTTTCTGCTTGATTAATTTTGTTAGAGGGCAAAATGTCATCAACCATGAGGGAAAGCACAAGATCAATGAGAGAGTCTAATTCTTTTAATGGAATTGTTCGCCGGATGGTGAATCTGCCTCGGAGTATAGTTGGAGGATTTTCAAGAGGATTTTCAAGAATAGGACTAGGATCTACAGGAAGAAGAGATCAAAATCTATCACTTAACATGCAATTTCAACCTCCTCATCTACAAGAGCCCTTCGTTGCAGCAGAAGAATGGGCCTTTCTTTCCAGTTTTGAGCAGCAGTATGGTTCAACACACCCTCTCTTTTATGCCTGCCATTTCATGGAGGCCTTAAAGATAGCAGAAGATGAGCATAAGTTTATGTTCATGTATCTTCATTCACCTCAGCACCCTTTCACTCCCTCCTTCTGTAGGGAGACTCTATGTTCAGAATTGGTTGTACAGTTTCTTGATGCAAACTTTGTTTGCTGGGGAGCACTTGCAGAAAGAGGAGAAGGTCTGCATATGGCCACGACCCTGCAGCCTTCGACCTTTCCATGCTGTGCAGTAGTTGCTCCTGCTGCTGGTAATAGCCTTGATGTACTACAGCAGGTTGGTTGAGTTTTAAAGTCTAATTTATACCTTTCTTAACAATTTTTTTTGTTGTTTTTTTTCTCATCATAAGTTTCAAGCTAACAGAATTTCTTTAGATGGAAGGCCCGATTTCCCCTGCAGAATTGGTGGAGATTCTGCAGAGAACAACCGAAGAGCAGGGATTAGCCTTTGGCAATTCGAGATCAAAGCAGGAGGAGAAGATGAGAGCAAGAGCTAAGGAAGAAGAGAAAACAAGAGTCAATCGTCAACTAAGAGAAGAACAAGATGCAGCTTATGTTGCTGCTCTGAAGATAGACAAGGTGTGCATCTGCCTTTATGAATATGACCAGCATGCTTTGTTTTAGGCTAACAAATTGACAATTAGTAGCCTTATTGTTCTTTCCCTTTCTAGGAAAACGAAAAACATTTACCTCAAAATGCACAGAAATCATTTAACACTTCAAATAGACACAATTCAGTACAAAAACAGTATGGTAAAGCTTCTGCTGTTAGAGAAACTCAAAATAAAGAAACTACGAGTCGATCAAAAGATGCTCAAGCAACACAGGTATTTAATCATATATCTAACTATTCTGTTCTTGATTGATGAACTTTTGTTCTTGATATTCTTACTAATTATGGTTAAAATAATGGGTTAATCTTCAGATTTTGATTCGGTTTCCAAATGGTGAAAGAAAAGAGCAGAGTTTCTTGTGCTCAGATAAGGTCCAATCAATCTATAAATACATTGATTCATTAGGCCTACCTGGGATTGTTAACTACAGATTGATATCAAGCTTTCCTAGAAGAATCTATGGTGTTGATCAGCTGGGAATGACTCTTAAGGATGCTGGCCTTCACCCTAAAGCTACCCTTTTCCTTGAGCTACTGTAGTACTACTTCTTACATTAGTTCTTGTATGAAAATGAGTAATTATGATATTAATATATATGAGATTTTCTAGTGATAAAATATTTATATCAATCTTGAATCATTATCATGTCATACTTTTTAATTAATTTTAATGGTGATTACACAAGAATTTAACAATTTCACATTTCTTTCAATCTCATCTACCCATGATTTAGTTCAATTGCAATCATTGTTAATCATGATTAGCATGGAAATCCAAATCCAACCTATGCCTGGCTATATCCAAAAAGATGAAGTTGGTAGACAAACCACCTCAATTATAAAATACTTGGAAAAGTTTTGATCATCATCTTAATTATTTCTTCTCCTTGCAAACAAAGGGCATGAAAATTGATGACAGTGATAATTTTCTTCATTAAATTTCATTATTTTCAGCTTATTCCTCTGTCTATACCCAAGAAATGATTTCTCTGGTGGAAAGTGGAAACTAAAGAAGAATTGAAATCCTTATTGAACCGACCACTTGAAAAATAATAAAAGAAAAGAATCATTGGAAAGTGAAAGAAATAGCTTGGTGGGTAGTTGAAGGATTTATTCACTGCCAATGAGGAAGAACAAATTTAACAAAATGGATGTGATAATTTATTCTTTCCTTCAAGAGTAAAAATTAAGGTCAAATGTGCAAATTAGCCATTGAATTATACTTTACAGAGCGAATCACCCCTTCAACTTTAACTCAATGCAAATAAGCTCTAAAATTTTAAACTCAGTGCAAATTAGTCCCTAAACTATACCTTATGGAGCGAATCACCTATCGCCAAATCGAGTTGGTTCATTGTTCTGGTTTAAAGGGTCTAATTGCACCGAATTTAAAGTTTGAGGGTTTATTTGCATTAAATCAAAACTAAGAGAGTGACTCACTCCATATAATATAGTTTATGGGGCTAATTTGTACTTTTAGTAAAAAATTATTAAAAAAAAAAAAAGAAACAATATATATATAACCAATGCATAATTAAGTGAAAGTAATAGTTTATGTAGAACTTTTGCTTTTCACTCAATTACCTTAAGAATTTTATGATTAGCAGCATGAACAAATCCATTAATTTGTCATTCTAAAATTAAGCAAAGGAATGTTGATATAAATTATTCAAATTCTGTTGGAATGAGAATTATAATAACCAAAATTTAATGTGTGACACTCTAGTAGGTGAGATGAAATAGTAAAAAAAATTTTCTTAATAAGAAATTTTGAATTTGAATTTTGTATACGAAACATTTTTAAAATTTAGGAGATAGCGTTCATCCATGGCTCAAGAACCAATAGAACCTACATCTACATGTGTATTAAAAGAAGCAAACTATGAAGAAACCCCATAAAAGGACAACATGAAGAACTTCAAAGACAAGCCAGAAAACTAACAATTTTGTATATCTTGGCTCTTTATAATGTTTGGCAGGCAACAAAATTTTGTGATATAAGAGACATTTTGTGGGCCAGAAAAATAGAGAATATTCATTAAAATTGAAATCCAAAAAAACAGCTTATAAACTTGTCACCTGCACTTCCCTCTTATTGCTTATGCAAGAAAGGACTGGTTCTGTTAAATCTGTTGGAAAAATGAAGGTTTCTCTTTCTGTATTGAATTAATTAGCTGTGATTTCTTTAAGGTGATGATAAAGATGTAGTCCTTGTGAAATTTGGAGGGAAATTTTTTTTAAAAAAAATTCCATTAAAAAAAAAAAAAAACTATATGCATATGTGATTAGACTCCTCAACTTGCTGATGTGGTCATTGCTCGTTCAATTTACACATTTTTATGAATCCTCATTATATGACTACAATATGAAATTAATTAAGTATGCATGACAAGAGAATTAAATTTATTTTTAGCTTAAGTTATACTCAATTCTCTAAATATATTTGTTTTTGTCATTTAGTGTCTTACAATGATTTTTGGTTTACCTAGTCACTTGAACTATATTTTTTGTCTACTGTACTACTTGTCCAATTCATAAAATTGAATATATAACTCATTGTTGCTAACATATCATTTGACATGGTACTATTAACTAAATCAAATATTTTTTTATGTCAGCATTATAAGACTTTATACATATTTTACGAATTAAACAAGGAACAAGATGAATTAAAAAAGGAGTTCAAGTAACTAAGTAAATCAAAAAACATTACAAAAGATTAACATCTTTAGCGGACTATGTATGACTTGAACTTTTATTTTTTTCTCTTACATTCATTTTTTATTCGTAAGCGATGAACTACATAATTGAGGCTTTCGTCTTCTTCCAATATCAGTAATGGTGGCAATAAACTTGAACTTTAGACATTTTCTAATTCTTATAAATTAAAATTTCAATTAAACCACCTTTTTATTAGGCCCTTCTTTTTTTTTTTTTTTTATGCTATAGCTATTGACTATTGTATTTAATTAATCGTATTCATTAATGGCATACAACGTTTTCAATTCTTCTTTTCTTTGTAAGGAAAATTCATTAACATAACAAATGTAGCATTATACCCACCACATATAAGAGTTTTGATTGATAAATCTTGAAAAATTCACCATGCATACAAATAAACAAACCAAAAAAACTCAAAATAAGCATGTAAATAATAACTGTTTTCTACCATAATATTATTCATAAAAGAAGAAGTTACAAAATAGGACTTATTTTTGGTTCATAAAGATGCTCAATATATAGGTGTTGATCTACATAATAGATAATAGTCATACTCTTATACATATCATAAAAATATTATTCTTCCATCAATATTGATGAATGTTAGTAGGGAGATTCAAACTCAAAATCTCCCACTATTCTCATAAATGAGAATATCAATCAACGAAAATTATATTATGGATTTCGGTCTAGGATATATTATGGATCAAGATCCAGTAGACACGGGTACAGGAAAAAAAAAATGGAAATGACCACTTTTTATCTAATGAATCTTGCTTTTTTAACTAATGAACCTTTATCCTTTGTGGTTTCATTATTTCTCCATTGAAATGGCTAGTCATTGTCTCCACTAGTTTATTATTCTCTATTTTTCTCTCATTTTTTTTGTGTTTTTCTAATGCGATTTTATCTCGATTTATTGTTTTTTTATGCGATTTGTCTCAATTTTTTATATTTTGAATTTCTTCAAAGATAATTCAATGAATTCATACATACAAATCAAAACACTAAAAAATAATATAATATCCATTAAATTAAATAGACAAATAAATGAAAAGAACATATATTAATATAAGAAACGAATCTATTAATAAATTAATAAACATTTACTTTATTTATAATAAACTTGCAGTTTATAACAAATGATTTTTTGTTGTGTTTTGAATTTTTTCGAAAATAATTCAATTGATTCATACTCACATATCAAAAAAATATAATATACATTAAATTAAATGCACAAATAAATAAAATGAAATTTTATTAATAAATTAATAAAATTTTATTAATAAATTAATGAACCTAACCTTTCTTCATAAACTAATAAATACTTATTAATAAACTAATAAACGTTTACTTTATTCATAATAAACCTACAGTTTTATAACAAATGAACGTGTCTCAATAAACTAATGAAATTTTTAATTCATTACTAATGAACATACAAAACGAACATGTAGTAATAAACTGATAGATCTTTATGTTATTCATAATGAAACTTTAGTTTATAATAAGTTAATTTTTCTCAATAAATTAATGAACATACATACAAATAGATAATGAATATTTACAAAATTGAGTATGTTTAATAGTTATATAAATTTGTTTTATTTACAAAATTATTATCATCTCTCACTCTTAGTTGATAATGCTTAGGCCATATTTGGTATTGAGTTTCAGAAAAGCACTTTTCGGAAAAAAAAATTGTATATTTAATTTTTTTTTTAGAGTTTTGAAAATTATTTTAGGTAGAAATAGGTAAATAGATGTATTTTCTAAAAACAGATTTGAAAAAAAATTATAAAAAATTTAAAAAATCAGTTAATTAAATTAAAAAAAATTCAAAACATATTTTTAGAATACACAGCACCAATCTCAATTACCCCTTAATGGACCGAAGATTCAAAATATAACAATTCATCGATCAATCCACTCCTTCATTGGCAAATAAGACTTATTAAGCCCCAAATTCTGAAGAGGAAGTCTTATGCCGAACCTTCAATGCACAAGTCTTACTGCGGCCCAATTGGAGAGCACAGTGCAAATATTGTTGACCCAAAATGTTAAGCTCGAAAGTCCAATATGTTGGCCCAACCTGATTGCTTGCAAAGGCAAATTATTTCATATATATATATATATATATAGCTATATGCTCCATGAATGTTCAGTTTAATTTTTTTTAAATGAAGATCAATTTTTTATGGAGAGTTTCTATTTGCATCTAATATTTAAAATTATTAAATTTTTAATTTTTAACTTCAACCATTAACCAGATTAAAAATTGACGAGTGCTCCATAAGTGATACCAATGAGCTTTTTGCTCAATGCATACACTCTAGTTCATAGTATAACAATCCAATTGTGAGATCTGGATGGGGCAGCCTTCCCCATTTTCTGCACCAACCTCCATCTGTAACGGTTTTTCATTTCATTTTCCAGACAATGTAACAGGCAAGAACCCATATCATTTTCTAGATAAATTTCTCTTTGGAGATCAATATCACTAAGGTTATGTTTGGTTCATAAAATAAGTAAAGAATAGAATAGCAATTTCACATAAAATAGTTATTTCATATTTGGTTTAAATTTAAACAAATAATGGTTATTCTATAAAATTGCTATTCTTCAATTTTATGAAATATATATATAATCTCAAATAATATCATCTCTTATCACTACCATCCACCACCATTTATTCATCAACTACTACCACCACCATTACTTGGAAGTATTTGAGATTGCTTGATGAAAATGTTAAAAGCAAATTTTGAATTTTTTTTATTTAATTGACTTATTTTTTTAATTTTTTTAAACTTTTTTTTTCAAATATGATTTTAGAAGAAAAAAAATATTTATTTATTTTTACAAAAACAATTTTCAAAATTTAAAAAAAATTCAAAATACAAATTTTTGGAGATCAATATCACTGAGGTTATGTTTGATTCATGAAATAGGTAAAGAATAGAATAGTAATTCCACATAAAATAATTATTTCATATTTGGTTTAAATTTAAACAAATAATGACTATTCTATGAAATTGAATCTATGAAATTGCTATTCTTCAATTTCATAGAATATATATATAACCCCAAATAATATCATTTCTTACTACTACCATCCACTACCATTTATTCATCTTCTACTACCACCATCACTACTTTGGAAGATATTTGAGATTGTTTGTTGAAAGTGTTAAAAAGCAAATTTTGAATTTTTTTATTTAATTGATTTATTTTTTTAATTTTTTTAAACTGCTTTTTTCAATTATGATTTTAGAAAAAAAAAATATTTTCAAAAACAATTTTCAAAATTAAAAAAAATTCAAAATATAAAATTTTTTCCAAAAAATTTTTTTTCCAAACACAAATTAAACATGCATTATTTATTATTACTCACTTAACTATCGCCACTATACTTATTAATACATATTATATTAAATTATAATTTTATTTAAAAATAATTAATTTAAACTTATGAGCCAAAACATGTAATTATTTAAAAATAGTTATTGTAAAAATATATATTCTATTTAAAAATTATAATTATATTCGGCGCTATTTCATCAACCAGGCCTAAAAATTTGGCATTGGATCATCAACCAGTCGAGATTAAATGATTAATTGCTAGGTTGTACGATTGACTAGGCTCCTAAAGTTTTAAAACTTTCTTATATATATAAAATATAATTAAGAATTATGAAAATATTTTTCATATTTTTTTAATGTCCGGCTCTATATATTAGATTATTTTATTTATTAATTTATAAATTGTTTATAATTTTTTTAACTTAGTTAAAAATAATTAAAAATGATATTTTGCTTAGTAAAATTTTTTTTAATTAAAAACTGTTGCTGTTTGGATATTTTTAGTTTGACCTCAGTCAAACTTCAACATTTTAATTGACATTCAAGAACTAGAAAAACACAGAAATCCTATTCAGCATTGATTATAAGCCACTGTATGATACCCAAAAAAAATACAAGAAGAAACATTACATTAAAATCATTCACATAAATGGAGTAATAACAAACAAATATATTGATATATATAGCACCAAAACATCACTGTAATATTGGTTGTGACCACAAATTCTGTATGGTTAGAAAATTTCCAAATTACAATAATATTATTTTAGCTCAAAATAAATAAAATTATATTTATACAGTTATTTTAAAATAAAATTTATAAAAAAGTATTTTATTGCTCTTAATAATTTATTCGGTACAAATAGAATTAATTTCAATAATTACAATCAAAGGCTGATAACAGCACATTCATTTGCCAATTATCTTCGACCTCGTGTGAGGGGGGCTTGGGACCAATTAACTTAATATCCTCCACAGGGAGAAAATAGTAAATTCGTCAAAGAAATTATTTATCAATTAAGGATTGGTTGTTTCCTGGGAGAGGAAGAGGAACAAAGGGAAGGAAGGAAAAGATGGAGAGAGCAAGGTTCGTGATTATACTGTTGACTTTGTTGTCTTTGCTGGTGGAAGGCTACGCGATTGAAAAACCCGTATACGAGATAGTACACTTAGAATCAGATTTTGAGGTCCGATTATACGCAGATTCCACATGGATTGCTGCCCCTGTTAGTGAAATCTCCTTCGAAAAGGCTACCTTGGATGGCTTTCACAGGTGAACTTCCGCAATATCGACAAGTTATCTTTTAATTTTTTTTGTTTGGATGAGATATATAGAAATCGTTTTTTTTTACTGAAGATTTTTTTGTTGGATTTTATTACTACTACTGAATGTAAATGGAATCAAAGTTTTTCTTGAGCTTTCTCAATTATCTGTATCCAGATGGTAAATTTTTTATTTTTTTATGCTTGGAATACGACTTAAATTTGAACTTCAAAGCAAAAATTTGTTTTTCACCATCGAGTGATGACCCATGCTTAATCGATTGTATTGTATTGTTTTTTTTTTTTTAATTTCTATCGATCCACATCCATAGTTGTGCATATTAAAAATGGTTTCTGTTTGTGGAGTGTAGTTTACATTTCCTTAAGCGCTTTTTATTTTATTTTACCAAACACCCAACTCAGCTTTTGATTTTTTGAACGCTAAAGCCTAATTTAACCAGACACATAATTCATCTTTTAGTTTGTTAGACCCCTAAAAGCTGAGAACAAAAGCAAAAGCTAAACCAAGCGGTCACTAAGATTTATGGTAAAAGAATTAAGTGGGTGGCTGTAATGGCACATTGCTTATATTGATGCATAAAGGAATTCACAGTTTCAGTTAGCTTGCTTTCACATAAGCTACTGTGTCTCCCGGTTTCAAATGGATTAGATCGTTTTGAAGGTGAAACACTCTGGCTCGCTTTGATTTTTGAAATATAAGTGGAATTTGGAAACAGCCTTGGAAAGATGACAGGAGTTTACAAGCAGCATCATAGGATTGGTATATGTAGAAAGAATATTTCCTGTGTAGTATAGTTGTACGCATACTTTATGAATGTAAATACAGCCTTTCAAGATTCACTTTTCCATACAGCGTGCATTCAGATTTATCCTGTTGCTCTCTTCTCAGGTTGTTCCAGTACATTGAAGGTGCCAATCTAAATTGGAGTAGAGTTCCAATGACAGCCCCTGTTGTGACTAGTATAGTTCCAGGCGCTGGCCCATTTCGATCATCAGCCTACTCTGTTCTATTTTACTTGCCAGTGAAATTCCAAGCCGACCCACCAGTCCCCCTCCCAGAACTGCACCTGAAGCCATACGTATGGAAGAGTCATTATGTTGCAGTGAGGACATTCTCAGGGTATGCAAAGGATGATAACATTATCCAAGAAGCAGAAAAACTTGCTGTCAGCTTGAGAAGGTCTCCATGGGTTAACAAAACTCATGCGGATAGTAATTATGCCTACTCCATTGCTCAGTATGATCCTCCATTCCGTTTCACCGGACGTGTCAATGAAGTGTGGGCAGATATCAATGCAACTGGTCTTGTTGGGCATGAATGCAGTAAACTAGCAAGTTACTGAAGTGTTATTGAAACACTGATACAAGAACCCAGTAAACCATTAGAGTGCAGTTATAGTAAGTGTGCTATCCTTGCGTATATATGTAACCATACCTATGTAGAACCTGAAACTTGATACTCTGTATTTCAGCAGCTTGTGCATTTATAATAAATTCTGGTTTTGGATGTGAACTTGATGCATTGGCATAACAAAGCATCATAGACTCAAAATTATAACACACACATATAACGAATGATGTAGATATGTGCAGGATTCTTAGTTCCCGCAGTGATCTTTCCATGCTCAGGCTATTTTCTCGTTCTATCGAGGAAAAAGTGGAATTAACTAGGAACAAATAGATGTACCCTTTGTGGATTGGAACTTTCCCAGTCAGCTGCGAATTCCCGTCTGATCCACCTAGTCATTTTGCTGGAGCATTGGAAATTTGAATTGACAGTGCATCTTGTGATAATTCCATGTTTATGTTGGTCGCCATTTGCCCAATTTTTTAGTACATTTTTGTAGAGATTGAGTATTAAATTCACGATTTATCACCTTTGCTATAATTATTTTATAGTAGGTTATACTAATTCAGATCACCCCAATTGATATTTGCTCCATTTTATTAAATGGAGTTTTTCAATCATGCCAATGAAATAGCATCAATTATTTTGGTCTAGATTAAAAATAAGTAATCGGTACGTAATTATTTGATGGTAGCTAGGTTTGATCCATGACTAACAAATCCTGTTGTACCCGCAAAGCGTATTAATACAAATTATAAGAGTAAAATAGTTTAAATAAAAAATTAAATTAAATTGAGGTTAAAATAATGGTATAATCTATATCCAATTCCTCCAATTTTTCCTTTTTTTTTCATATTACCCATTTGAACGGTTTTTTGTCCAATTCGCATTTGAATGTAATTTTTGTAATTCCTGCTAATTGGAGCCTAGAATTTATTCTCGGATATGGAGGGTAAAACTGTAATTAAAAGTATATATGCATTAGATTTGATGTTATAATGAAGGAATATTGAAAGTATATTAGAGGTATATGTGAGGTATATTGGTTGATTGTGGCTTCTATTTCAAGAAATGAATGAAATAAATCAATAATTATGAAAAATTAAAGTGTCATGACCGTGACAAGAGGGTGTCACAGCTGTGGTAGTCAAACTTCATGAGTAAACACGACTGTTCAAGGTCTTTTGCTACAGTAACCCTTCATGACTGTGAAAAGGTCTGTATATAAGTTTTTTCTATGTTCTTATCTTTATTTTTTATCATCTTTTCCATTCTCAAACCCCAAGTGCAGACCATAGACATCCAAGAACCCCATGTGAGTAATTCTTCATAGTTTTTGAGTGAATTAAACATTAAACGAAGAGAGAAAACACAATCAAAGCAAGATTGAAGAAATTATCCATTTTTGGTGAAGTTTTAGAGGAGAGAGAGTTTGTGCAAAAGGGACCATGAATTCTTAGTATGAACAAATGTGTATTATACCATTAGGAGGTAAGAAAATTCATCTTTTTACTATAATTATGAAGTTATATGAAGAAATTGTGTTATTTGGTTAGAAATCCATGAAGGATGGTGTTATGGAAGATGAAGGGTGTTGGAGTTTTATACATATTTATATTCTTTGAAGCTATTGAAAGTGACATACTATGATATTGAGTTGAAAATATGTATAATAACCTAGTTTAGGAGTTATGAGATTAGATTTATGATTATACATATTTGCCATAGTGTTAGAAATTGATATGTGGTTATGGTTGTTATAATAAAACAAGTTGAGGAAGGTGGTAGCCACCAAAAGGAGTAGTCAAGCTCCTTAATTTTGGATTTTGTCAAGCTCTGTGAGGTTTGTTTTTTTGTTCTCCTTGAAGCATAAATGTGTTAATTGATTGAATTATATGTCTTGATGATGAATTTTATGTAATATATATATATATATATATTTAATGAGTATTTGAAATTTATGTGATGCTATATAAGAGCATATGAAGATGAAATGAAGTATCTTGACATATATATTTATTAAACAGGCATATAAGCGTACTGAATATTGATATAAAAATAACATTGAGTTAGTGTAAATACCATGAACTTTAATATGTGCTAAATGACATAAGGTAAAAGCATAAAAATACATGATTAAATGTTAGAAAAGTTAATTTGAGTGACTGAATATGTCTAAATAGGTTGATGAGCATGAAAAATGGCAATGTGACAAAAGGTGTACATTGTATGTGTGAAGTTCGTGTTGTAAGCGTAGTTGTGAGCCTATTTTGGGTGATAATTTGGGTTGTCTTAACTTGTTTGTATTTTTATTCAATGACCATTAAAGATGTATATGCATGTTTAGGAAGAGATTAGAAGAGGAATTTTGATAAAATTTGATCATAGGTACAAGTTATGACCTTTCACAACTAGCATCACAACTATGCTGAAACTGTCATTACCATAAACATAGAGGCGGTAACCTTCATGACCATGCTTCATGGCCGTGAAGATACTATTCACAACAAAGGTGACCCATGTTTAAATGATATTTTGGTGGGTTGCCAATCATGTATAAATATTAATGTATGATGTTAAAACATATAGAAACATGTTGATGGACATAAATATGATATGTGAATATGTATATTATATGTAAACACGATGATAATATAAAGAACTCAATATATGAGAATACATTTATTATATATAATAGGATGTAATTAAGAAAGAATGTGACTAAAATATAGTGATACTTAAATATGAACGCCTATTTCTCTACGTGTGGACTAGAATTAAGATATATGGTGCACAATTAAGGGGAACTACAGTACCAAACTATTTATATATTTTAGAGACAAAGTAGCTTAAGCTTGTGGAATGCCATTGATTCTATTTATATACAGATGATATATAGTACTTAATCAATGATACTTAAGCTTGTGGAGCATTCTTGACTGAAAATCATAGAGAATAATGTGATTTAAACTTGCGGAGCACCCCTATTTCACACTTCATATCTGGACAGTTTGGAAAGACTTTGGCTAATAATTAAAAAGTGTAATCTGAAAAATATTGATAGGTTACATAGAACTGTTCATATAAATTTAGCATGACATAAAATATGGTTACACTGCATTACAAGTTAAATTAGTAATTGATAAATGTTGTTAATTAAATATGTATAGTATACTCATTCTTTATATGCCACGTACATGTTTATTTTAAATATATACTATATTTTTGTGTAATTATTTAGAATAATTTAGATGTCTATATGTATCACTAAATTAGAAATGACTTAGAGTTTAGGAGTCTGTAAATAGTAGATCTGAAGTTGATAAAGAGAAATGAAAGCCCACATCAGAGAAGACATTTAGACCCGATTTGTGGGCCAATGACATTTCATATTTTGTCTACACAAGTGCATCTAGGGTTGATAAACATGTCATGTATAGAGTAAAATAATATGTTTATATTTTGATATTATGAACAGTATATGGTAACGTGTGAAACTTATAAGCCACAATAGACTTAATTTAGTAATTATGATCAAATGATAGATATACTCATGTATATAATTAATAAGATGAATTGATAACCATAATAGCATGTTTAATTAGATGTATCTAATTAAAAAAAAAATTTAATTCAGACCGATTCATCCAGCTAGTTTATATCTATTATATAGATGGGGCGATATAGTTTTTGAACCATATTATCACTTTAAAATTTTGAAAAAAAGATAAAATTAGTTACAATTTGCTGATATAGTAGTCAGAGAGCAAATTATTAGAGATGACTGACACGTTAACAAATTGTAATTAATTATATCGCTTTTTAAATTTTTAAAGAGGCAATACACTTCAAAAACAATATTTATATGACAAATATGACCAAAAAAAAAACCTATTAATAGAGCAATATGAGAATAATTAATAAATTAGAAAGACAACATATAATTTAAGTCTAACATAAGCCGGATGCTAATTAGAAAATTTTTCCGAACACTATTTGAATAGTTGTTGAATACCAAATAAGTATCAATTATCTCAAAAAGTTAAATCAAAATCCTTATTAGTTTGCTAGTTGAAGGACAAAACATATGATGATCAATTTTTAACTTATAATATTGTTTTAATTCAAAAAAAAAAAACTTGTAACACTGTTTGTAAATAATTATATACACATCACTGTAATAAACAATTTTTAACTTATAAACTTGTTTGTAAATAATGAAATGCATATTATAATGGTACTACATTATTACATATATTTTGTTTAGTAATTATCTATTTTTTTTTTCGATTTTCGCATCAAATTTTCGGGCTACAATAAAAAGTCCCCGTGTTAATGAGGGAGAAATCACAAATCATCCTCGGCTCTTTCTTTCCCCTCTTTCCTCTCTATCTGCGATCTAAAGAACCATCACTCTGAATCGTTGCTTTCGTCGGCACTGGTCTCTTTCCTTCTCCGTGATCTGTTAAAACCCGTGAGAGTTTTATATCCTTTCTTTTTTATTCTCATCTGTTTTCAATAAAACATTCATTTTCTCTGAAACATATTTTATTTCATTTCTAGGGTTTCAAATTACACGCTCATATCTTTCTCCTGCAAGAAAATAAAATCATCTCCAGGCAAGTTATTCTCTAAAAATTTACCAACTTGTTTGTTAATTTGTGGCTCTCTTTGGTTGCCGGGAAAACGTGGGAAAGCACACGGACAATGAACCACTATATGTTTTGGGATTTTTGCACAACTGCAACTTGGACGCTGTGTTTACTTAGTTTTCTGGTTTCATAATATAATTTCAATTCCGTGGGTTCATGTTTTGTTGGCCGTGATTCGGGGATTTTTTTTACCGTGACGTTTGATCTTTCCGGGTAACTGGAGGAAGTCGCTTCTTTGTTTACCCCCTCAAATTTTTTTTTGAGAGTTACTGATCCATTCATTATCATTTTGCGTATTGTTGTTTTGAGAAAATGGGAGCCTGGTCGGTGGCTGATTCCATGCATTAAAAAATTTCTCCCTATGTTTCTGTGGGGGGAGAGACTAGAGGATCTAAAAAGCTATCATCATGACCTATTCATAAGTGTTTATTGGAAGATCGGTACTCTTAAAGAAGTTTATATTAGCTCTTTGTAAAGGTGAAATTCTTATGACTGGGCTATATTGTAATATGAGAGAGAAAGTGTGTGGTTAATGAGAAAAAAAGTTGTTGCTAGTTGTCCAATGGGGACGAGCGCTTTGCATTATTTCATGCCTAGCATTAAATTGAGAGAGTGAATTGCCAGGGTTCGTTTTTATGGTTTCATCAATATTTAAAGGATTCTCATGCACTAGAAGATGATAATCAATAGCTTCAGAATTAAGTCAAAGAAAGAATGGTGAATATGGAGTGTGATTTTGTGACTTCTGTCATACAATGAAAATGATCCTCTGCACCTCTTCCCCAAATTCTATCCTCTAAAAGTAGGGAATAAATGGTGAACGATGAAACTGGACTTAAGGTGTTGAAAATTTATTAGGAGGAAGCTTTTTTGAGTTTAGTGGAGCAAATAAGAATTGAAAATAGAAGATGAATAGGAATTTGGACCATCCTTATGGTTTTTGGTTGATAGTCTAGAAAAGATTTGCAATAACTAGTATTAGTCGGGTTCTTCACCAAAGTATTTTCCCTTGACAAGTAGCATCTTTCAGAGAGAATGCATGGACCATCTAACTGTTGCTTTGCCTTTAGAAGTTTTTATATGACTGATTTCATTAATGATAAAAGCTGACAGTGTGTTTGAGTTCTTATCTTTTTTTATGAAGATTAATGTTCTCATCTAGCTTTATGGTGAATGCTATGAAACTTGTATATCCTTTTGCATTCTACGTTTTATATCTCATCCAATGGACCTTAGAAAAATACATTTTTATTTTAGATTGGACTAATCATGAGTAACTGCAGTTGAGTTCTATTCTTTTATTTTTTATTTTTTGGCTCAGTTTACTAATTATTTGAAAAGCATTGCAAAGTTGAGTCTTGGGCAATTTACATTGTATGGACTGCACACATGTGCTTATACGTGGATGCAGGTTGTGCACACCTTAAAAAAGGCTTATAGGGTGCTATAAGTTCTTGCTATTTATCTGAGTCTTTTTTTTCTTCTCTTTCCCATCTGTTGGACATATATATACCCAAGCTTTTGCTGGGTTTCATCTATATATTGAACTAGATTTACAAGAGCCAATAAGGTCTAGCTTTTCAATACAAAACGAATAATTTTAGTCTTGAATTTTTTATTCTATTCTATTTTGGTAGTTCCATTGTGAAATTTTTTTTGACTATCAATCTGATTTCAGACTTTGCAAGTCTTGATCATATTCATATCTGACAGATTTCTTTGGTTGGAATTCAAAAGAAAAAAAGTTGTTGCTGTGCAGAGATTTGTTTTCTTATATTTCATGAAATTTTGGTGGCATTTTTCTCCCATTTTTTACTGGATTACATGAATGTATGTTATTCTCTTCATTCTTCAGGTTCTGTCAAATTAGTTTGAATGACCTTGCTACGACAAGTGAATTATGGCTTCAAGTATGTTGAGTGGAGAGAGAAGGTATGCTAACAAGCTTCAATTTTCATTTTCTTCAAAGCTCTATACTATCTTCAGCAATAATGTTTTGATGACTCTCTAGTTGCATGATGAATCTGCAAGAAAATAAATCTGTCTCTCTCAATTTTGGGGAATTGAGTCGAATTGATTGTATCTCTTCCTTTCTCTATTTGTAGTGAGGAATTGTATATTTTGATATGTGTTGAAGCCTATTAAATTATGGGGTACCAAAATCAATTGCTTACATAACCTATGCTAATTGTGACTATAAAGTTGCAATTATTTGTCAATTGTTTCTCTTACTCTCGTTATCTGTAGTGAATAATTGTGATATGATGTGTGTTGAGCCAGTTAAATTTTGGGATACCAAAAACAATGGCTTACATAAGCTCTGCCAATTGCAACTGTAGAGCTGCAGTCATTTGTCAAATAGAAAATTACACTGCACTTAAGCTAGCAAATTTTCATGAATTGCCATTTGATGATGACTTGCTGCAGATGGGCATCTGCAAGAAGAGGTGGCATGACTGTGTTGGGGAAAGTTGCTGTTCCCAAACCTATAAACCTGCCCAGCCAAAGGTATTCAGTTTACAGCTGAGTGAAATTTAAATCTATTTAAGGAGGCACCTGTTTTACACGTAATGTTTTCTTTCTGTTGTTCAAGGTTAGAAAATCATGGCCTGGACCCCAATGTTGAAATTGTTCCCAAGTGAGAATCTTAATTATTTGTTGGGGTTTTCTATTTTTTTTTCTTTTCATTCTTTTATAATTCTTTTTAAGATTCATAAAATTTCTATGGCATGGTTAGTTTGTTTTTTTTGCTAATAAATGCTTTGTTAGATGTTTGAATGGTTCCTTGATTGCCTCCCATATAACAGGGGAACACATAGCTGGGGAAGTAGATCATCTTCTTCCTCATCGAATGCATGGGGTTCTTCCTCTCTGTCTCCAAACACTGACAGTGGCACTGGTTCACCTAGTTATATCAGTGGACGCCCTTCATCGGGTGGAACAGGCACTCGACCATCAACTGCAGGCAGTGAGAGAGCCCATGACCCAATTACTAATGCATGGGGTTCAAATTCTAGGCCATCATCATCTTCTGGAGTATTGACATCAAATCAGACATCACAAACAGCTTTGCGCCCTCGTAGTGCAGAAACAAGGCCTGGTAGCTCACAGTTATCCCGGTTTGCAGAACCTTTGTCTGATAACTCAGCAGCATGGGGTGGTAACAGAACATCAGAAAAGTTGGTATGACTACTTAAAGACCACTGTCTAAATCTTCATGTACTGATAATGATTGCTCTAAATTGAAGTGTCACTGTATATTTGTCTTAAGAGTATTTGCTAGCTTGCATGATTATAAACAATTAGTTTTTTTGCTTTCATGGAGTGTCAGTTGGCATTGCCTGTGCATTTAATCTTTAAATATTTTGCTAATATTTTAGTTCTTTGTGTTGGTGGAAATTTATATCTCAGTCTTTCAAACATTCATAGATCCCAAATTAGTCCAATGATAAAGGTCCCAAGGTGGTATGTGTTTATTAATAAAATTGTGATTTGGTTGGTGTCAAAAATGATATAGCTCTATTACTAGTTTTTTGACTGATAAATGATTCCAATAAAATATTTCATGTATAAATCAAGCTCATGAATAATTTAAAATGAGGAAACTTGCAAAGAAGACAAGATGGACTAAAGATATGGAAAGAAAGTATAATTCTGAATAAAGGTTGTAAGTATTAATAGGAGCCCATTATAACATTGTACTTTCCTGTTATCTTTTCCTTTTAATTTCAATAATCAAGTGCATTACAGTGCTCAGATTGATTGCTTTTCCTCCTTTTTCAGTAAAGAAATTTACATGTCTTTTTTTTTCTTTGGTGGCTCAGCACTCTTTCACTGTACCATACCACTACTGGTTCTGCTGGGAATACATCATAATGATACTGTTCTTGTTGAGCATGTGGTTTTCTTTGTTTGATTTCAGTTTTAAAGAGTAACTCCATGTGAAAGAAACATATTTTCCCAACCATATTGACATTTAATCCAATATGCTTGAGTAATTCTTTCAGCTTGCCTCTAGGTCATTTTTTTCAAAAAGAATTTTAGATGGTAATAATTATACTGCCAATTATGATATTGGTTTTTAGGTTGTTTTATGAGTGTTTCTGGGATGTTTTTGGGTATTTTCTTTTTCTATCATTTCCCCTCTTACCTGTGTTTGTTAATCAGGGAGTGACATCCTCCAAGAATGATGGGTTTTCTATGAGTACTGGAGATTTTCCGGAACTTGGTTCAGAAAAAGAAAATTCTGGAAAGAACACAGACTCTCAAGGTTGTCCTTAAATATTACCTTATAAGTTAATACTGCTGTCATTTGCTTTGACTTTGTGCTTTTTATGTGATTGATATAGTAGTGTTGGGTGTAGCCATTAATTTTTTGTTCCTTGCAGCATCAAGAAAGCTCAGTCAATTTTAGGCTTTCCTTAATATTTCATAGCTCAATTGTTTAGTATTTGTCATGTGGTTTATTCTTTATGTTGGTATTTTCATGGTTTTTTTGGGTAATAGTAAAAGGAATAAGCTGGTGAAACTGGGGGTAATGTGAAAGTCCATTAATTGCATATTTTATTTTATGCTTCAGGCATTTTTCTTTTCTTTTGTTTAAGTACTATTTATTGCAGATCATGGTTCTCATGGTCGTCCAGGCTCATCTTCTGGAGTAGCATCAGGGAAAGAGTGTATTGGGGATTCTACAGGTATGTGTTCCTGCACTTGATTTAATTTCTAAGACAATGCTGTAGTTTTTTTTTGGTGATGATGGCGTATGTGTATTCATAACCAAAAAATGGAGTGTAATATTCTTTTAGTTTTTCAGGTTATGGTTCTGTAAATGTGAATGCTAAGATTGGAACTGCAGGTGCATGGAGAAAAGAGAATTCTCTGTATGGTGAAGATGGAGCCAGGTCCAATGTAGAGAAATGGCATGCTGATCCCCAGCCATATCCTAATTCTAATATTCCCCCCCAACATTATGATGCTTGGCATGGTCCTCCTGTAAATAGTCATCCAGGTGGTGTTTGGTATAGAGGGCCTCCTGGAGGTCCACCATTTGGGTCCCCAGTAGCACCTGGTGGCTTTCCTATGGAGCCATTTCCTTATTATCATCCACAGATGCCCCCTCCTCGTCTTGCCAATCCACAGCCTGTTCCTCCACCAGGTACAGGACCTAGGGCCCCCCACCCAAAAAATGGAGACATGTACAGGCCTCACATGCATGATGCTTATATTCGCCCAGGCATGCCACTTAGGCCTGGCTTTTATCCTGGACCAGTGCCTTATGATGGTTACTTTGGTCCTCCCATGGGCTACTGTAATTCCAACGAACGAAATGTTCCTTTTATAGGAATGGCAATGGGCCCTGCTGCATATAACAGGTAT
Organism: Balakata baccata; assembly: GCA_949630135.1. Lineage (NCBI taxonomy): Eukaryota > Viridiplantae > Streptophyta > Magnoliopsida > Malpighiales > Euphorbiaceae > Balakata > Balakata baccata. The sequence continues at coordinate 83,773 of CATIWF010067794.1, forward strand.
ACTGGTCAAAATGTCCCTGATTCTGGCAATTGTCTTGGAAGAACCAAAGGATATGGTACTAGTAAGATGATGGATTCAGAACAAGTGGAAGCTGTTCATCCACAGGGTTCCCGAGGACCGTACAAGGTTCTTTTGAAGCAGCATGATGGTTGGGAGGGAAAAGATGAAGAGCAGAAATGGGATGAAACCATGAATACTGATGCATCTTATTCCCTAAAGGGGGAATATTCGAGAAAGCTGTCGTGGGAGAATGGCCAGAAAGCAGATGACAAGAAGGATGAGGAGATGGATGCAAGAAGAATGACTCTTGATGGAGGAACTTCCCATGAGACTGTTGATAATCGAGCTGGCCCTCTGAAAGTGAAATCACCTGAAGCTGTGGGAAGTCTGAATGCATCTAACGAGAGTTCAGTTAAGAAATTTGATCATGCAGCTTCAAAAGATTCCAGTTTGATTCAGAAAATAGAAGGTTTAAATGCAAAAGCCCGGGCTTGTGATGTAAGGCAAGATTTTATATCTGTTTCCAGTAGGGAGGAGCAGAACAATTTGCAAACTGAGGATGCCACGGCTTCTCATTCTACAAATGAAGCTGGTAATGCTTCTTTATTTCACGAGAAGGCTTATGGCAGTGGAACCAATTCTGCTGGAGATAAAAGTCTTGAATCAACAGTAATTAGTGGAGCCGCTATCTTTAGGTTGGTTTGTACCTTGTTTCATTGATGTTATTGTCAATGTTTGCAATACACTAATGTGTAGATCCACAGGAAATCCACTCATGGCAGGGCTGATCATCGTGGTAAAGGGAGATTTAATATGCAAGAGGCTGATGGGTGGCAGAAAAAATCTCATTTTGTAGAGTCACCAAGTACAGCATCAATTTTGCACAATGAATTATCTTCTGTTTCTCATGGACCAGACCATAATTCTGCAGAAGCCATTCAGAATTCTGTGTCACTTGCTTCAGGGAAGGATAATGAAGAATCCATGCCACCTGTTTCTGATTTGAATGACGGCCAGGCACAGGTGCTTTTCTTTCGCTTTCTAATATTTTTTTTTGTATTTATACTGATATTTGTATTTAATCAGCGTGCTAAAATGAGAGAGTTAGCCAAGCGACTTAAACAACGAGAAAAGGAAGAAGAGGAAAGGACAAGAGAGCAGAGGGCCAAGGCTCTTGCAAAATTGGAAGAGTTGAACAGGCGTACACAAGCAGGGGAAAGTGTAACTCAGAAATTGGAAACTGTTCCTTCTAGTGCTATTCAGAGTAGGCAAGAATCCTTAACTCCTGCCCCACCAACTGTGAGTGCAAGTAAATCAGGAGCACCAACTTCACATCTAGGTTCTAGTACAAATACAGTTGGCCATATTAGGGAGAAGTTGGAAACTGTTGCTGGTAGTGTCATCCACAATAGGCATGAAGAATTTTCAACTGCTGTACCACCAACTCTGGTTGCTAACAAATCTAGAGGATCAGGCTTAGCTCCGGGTTCCAGTCACAGCATGATTGCACAGAGTAATGAAAGCAGTGATAATAGAGTTGAGAAAAATGCCAGTGTAGTAAGCAGTATGTCTTTGGGGGCACCGAAGACTGCTCACAACGAGTCAGTCATAGTACATGAGCAATCAAAGCCTGTCCAACAAGATGGTAATTATGTCGATACTCCTCACAGCAGCTCTTCACAGGTTCAGGAAAGTAGTACTTATAAGCAGAAGCGTACTGACTATAGACAAAAGCAGAATAGTCTGGAGAAGAATTCTAAAGAGAAGTCGACTCCTTCTGTAACTGAGGCATATAAAGGTCATGATGATATTGCAACTAATGTCATTACATCTTCCGAGAGTACTGCTCTTGAGATTGCCTCAAACTCTCAGACAAATTTGTCTGTCAAACTGAGTATTGCAGCTGAGTCTTCAGCACATCATAGAAAGAAGAACAGAAGCGGGAAGAACAGACACAAAGTGGAGGAGGAATCATCTGCAGCAGCATTGCCATCAAAAGAATCAAAAAATGCTGCTACTTTAGACACTTCAATTGAAAGTATTAAGTCAAAGGCTTCTGAAAAGGTATCGGATCATAGCTCTGTTCAGGTCCCTACCAATTTGAATGATGCAAACCCATCCTTAGAGCTACGCTCATCATTAGCAAATGAAGAAGGTAATATCAGGCCAAATAACCAGTGGAAATCTCAGCATACTCGCAGGATGATGAGAAACTCACAAGGTAATAGATCAGCTGACAAGAACCATGGCAGTGACAATGTTATCTGGGCTCCTGTACGATCACAAAATAAAATTGAAGTTTCTGATGAAGCCAACCAGAATGTATCAGTTGAGGCTGTAGTTTTATCCTTCAAGAGTGATCAGCTGCTACAGAATAATCCAAGAAATAAGAGGGCAGAAATGGAGAGATATGTCCCAAAGCCTGTAGCCAAAGAACTGTCTCAGCACAGTTGTCATCAAGCAATTGTTCCTTCAAGCAATCAGGTTACTTCAGATGAGTTCATTGAAATGTCTGAATCTGGTTCTTTGGGTGCTGAAAGTTCCCAAACCTCCACCACAGCTGCTGGGAAGGTTGGTTCCAACTTGGAGTCCAGGAATGGGGATTTTAGGCATAACAAGCCTGGAAAAGTGCATGGATCATGGCGTCAACGTGGTGCTCCCGATTCAACTACAAATCCAGGTAGGAGTTCCCAAAGATCAATTGAGGATCATCAACACCAGAAAACTGATGAAATGTCCATGAAAGAAAACCCACGGCATTCTGATGAATGGAATGCTTCTGATAGTTGGAACATGCCTGAGAATCCTGATACGGCCGTGATTGTTTCTGTTTTAAAAGATCAAGGTGTGAGTGTCAGAGGGAAGCGGCATCCACACAAGGGTCAAAAGGGCATGGGATCCAATCACAATTCTGATGAGAAGCGAACTGTTAGTGTGGACTCCGAAAAGATCTATATGCAATCTACTCCTGAGGTGCATCAAGTAGATTCATCTGTAGCTGAAAAAGAATATCATACAGTTGGGGAACGATCGACTTCTCATTGGCAGCCTAAATCTCAGGCATTACCCGCTGCTAATCAACGAGAAAGCCAGCCTAACAGTAGTGTGAATGTAGTTCTTGAAAGTGGCAGGGTAAATAAGGAGTCCACCCATCAGGGTGGGGGACCACTGCTACCTCAACCAGATAAGGATCCTTTATGTAGGCCACAATCTCACCATGGTCAATCCCTCTCTGAAAAGGGCAATTTTGAAGAAGCTCCAGATGTGGGGTGGCATCAAGAGCCTAAGAGAGAGAGAAAGATGGCTGGACTGAGAGGACGAACTGTTAACCCTGCTGAGTTAACATCTCACTCAACTATGGATGTTCAACATGACCAACGCAAGTCTGCAGGGCTCCGCAAAAATGGAAATGTAAATAGCCGATATGGAAGAGAGCATGAATCTCGTGGAGAATGGAGTGGATCCGGAAAAGATAACAAGCAGCTTAATCTACCTGCGATCAGGGAAAGGCAGAGACAGAATTCACATTATGAGTACCTGCCAGTGGGGCCCCAGAACAATAATAAAACAAACAACTTTGAACCTCCAAAAGAGCGTCCTCATAATTCCGGCTCTAGATATAGAGACAGGGGCCAGAGTCACTCACGGCGTGGAGGGGGTAACTCTTATGGACAGCAAACTGGCAGTGTCCAAGTAGATGCTGGTTATGAGTAGGGTGAAACTGAGAGAGGTTTTATTTTTTAAGTTTTAAAAAGTAGCCTTCGTAAAAATTGTGGCTCGATCCCGTATACTTCCAGGTATTCTATTTAAGATGTCATTTCAATTGTGTATATAATTGAATCAGTCAACTGATATAATGTGGCATTGAGCAGGGCTTGGAGCTGACCGATGGTGACAAGCCCGAAAAAGGAGATATTGGGATGATGGGAGTCACTTGACCTGGTTGGATTTCTTTTCATGATTTTTCAAATGTATCTGATCTGATGTGAAAGGTTGAAAAATGGTCACAGTTTGTATGCTGTGGAACCCTGGATATGTTTTTATTGAGCAGTGTATTTAGTGATCTTTAATTCCTTAGCTCCAAATATGATACAGCTGAAAGAATGAAATTCAGAGCAGTTGTTCTGGTTCTCCGCCTTTTTTTGTCCTCTTCCTTCCCCTAAGGTCTTCATGTAGTGGTGGCTATGAGCCTTTGGTATATAGCTCGCTCTCATTGCATGCATGTCCTTTTTTACTGCACCTTTTTTTATTTTGATTGTTTCATTTCATTGTAACTTTTGCTAATTTGTTTGAAGAAAATTAATCTATCAAAGAAAATGCACCAGAGTCGCCTCTCATTCCCTTTTCATGGCTATCTGCTTATTGTTATTCCCTTTTCATGGCGCCTCTGTTTTCTTGGGATATAGGAGCAGACTTCTGTATTTAATAGCTTGTTCTCAATTTTCAAGTTTGGGAAATTGTTTTGTTGATGCAATATTTGCAATTGGTAAATGTGAGCAAATCGAGCACGATTCATAAAATATTTGAATTGGATTTAAAGTTAATCTAGTTGAGTTTGATTGATTCACAAACTTAATTGAATAATGATTTTTTAATTATTTATTAAATTATTTCTCTACTCTTATTATTTAAATATATTTAAGTTTAATCGAGTCAATTTGAATTGAGTTTGAGTAATTTGAATATTTTTTGAATTGAGTTTCGTATAATTTAATAAAATATTAATCGAATTCGAGTCAAATTCGAACTTTAAGTTTTTTAATAGTCAAATTTGAGTTTGATAACTAGACTCGATTAGATTCCTTAATGTGTATTCCATTTACATCATAGCATTCGTCAAGAGCTCTTGAAGCATGATGCGATCGCTAATGTTAAAGGAATTTTTTAAAAATATCCAAAAGTTTTTAAAATATTACAATATTATTTCTACTTAAAATTTTTTTCAAACCTATCAACACCATAAAAAATAATACAAGAGCATTTAAATTCAAAAAGTCATTTTAAAGTATACCAAAAAGTGTAAATATGATATATTTTTTTTATATTTTAGATATACCTTAGTTCAGTACTTTTAAAAATATGTTTACTATATTTTGGAAATACTTTAAATATATCTTGAAAATATTATAAAATATTTTTAGGAATTTTTTAGGTATACCTTGAATATTTTTTGATAATACATTAGAAATACATTGAGAATACCTTAATAATATTTTGGAAATTCTTTAAAAATTTCTTAAGAACACTTCGAGTATACCTTAAGCATACTTTAGTAATATTTTAAAAATATCTTGATAATATCTGATGTATACCTTAAGAATACCTGATAATTACAAAAAATTGCCCACCGCACTGCAAATACAATAAATCATACTTGCATAAAATAAAGTGAATAGTTAAGAGAAGAACAATTAAGAATCATTCTATGGATAATTAGCTTGACTTGTAAGTCCTTATGTATCATATTTTGATGTGGTGGCCTTAGCTTCATCGTCTTTGATAATCTGTATATCTTCCTTTTTGCAATCTTATGAGGATAAAGAAAATAAAATAAAGAAAAGCCACAATGAAATGAAAAGGTTCAGCTCATTGAGAAAATTCGAGTTTGGCTGCATTGAAGGATCGGAGGCATCGCTCTACGTCTTCTTGTCTTTGTCATCTTGACAAGCCACCACAATTTCTTTACTTATTTCTTATGCAAGATTGGTCATCTTATCTACCTCCACAACTAATTATAAAGTAGAAAAAAGTTTCGAATGTAAGATTCAATTAGATTTGGTTTCTTTCAATTCGTAGAAGAAAATTAAAAAAAGGGAATTTGAAGACATATTGATCTTCAAAAGGAATTTGAATATGGTGGTAGAGAAGATGTTGATGGTGGGGGTGGTGAATTTTTAGTTTTAGAAGGTGGAGAAACTACTATAAGGCTATTAGAAAATTCATCCCTACTAGGCGGTGGAGGTGGGGCTTTCGGCAGAATTGAAAAGTTAGAAAGAGGCGTCAAATTTCTTTTAGGTGGTGAAAGAAAATTGAATGAAGAATTAAGCATCTACAAATCCAAAATGAAAGGAAAAATTTCAATGAAATTAAAAAATATATATATAAAAAATTATATTAAATATATTTTTATAAATAAAATGACAAACGTGTTTGGTGAAATTTTTTCTAATTAAATAGCTAGTAGCCTTGTCAAAAATGATGATGATGATTTAACATTTGATATATTTTTATTTTGTATTTTTTAACTTATTAGTTTGTGGAGATAATTGTGTAAATAATACCAAAATTTTTCACTTTATTATAATTTGGTACTAAATTTTTTAATTATTATAAATTGAAAATAAATTTTTTAAAAATATTACAATTCGATACCAAACCAAAATTATATTAAAACAAAATGATGTATTAGCGTATGGAGGTGTCATATCAACATGTCATATCCATAGTCAATATGCCATGTCAACTTTCTTTTACCATAATTTTAAATTTAGTACCAAATTGTAATATTATGGTAATATTTGATATTAATTTGTAATAAAGTGAAAATATTTAGTACTAATTTATAACAATTAAAAAATTTGATACCAATTTATAACAAAAGATAAGAATTATTACAATTTATGCCATTAGCACTTAATTTGTGATTTCTAATTTAAGATTTTAGGGTGCATTCCTAATTAGACCTATTTTATTGAAAATCCATTTCCTAATAGGAAACGGAACTTATACACGCACCGTTATAAATAACCAACGGAAAACCCTTGTTAATACCTTGCATTAATCTCTTTCTCGCTGCCGACTGCCGGAAGCCTACACTCCCAGCCGTCTACCACCACGAAATCCACACCCTAATCTTCTCATCTCCCTTTCTCCTCAACACTCTTCATTCTCACCGCTAATTAGCCTATTGTGATATTAAACTAAAAATTCATCATACCCATAACATTACTTGCATACTTTTTTATTGTATTTTCATTGAAGAATCTCATAAGAAATCAACTTCAATTTACGCTTTTGCTCTAAACTCGAAAAACTGCGTTTCTAGGTAAAATTGGTCCTTTCTCCTTCCTTTTAATTTCTTTCGTCATTTTGGCTTTTGAGTTTATATATATGTAGTTTTACGCCGTTTCGTACCAGTCATTTTATCATGGTTAAGTCTGAGCTTTCTCTCTCTAGATTATGTTCAATTGCATTCCTGTTTTTGTTGCTTTTCAATTCCAATTATTGGTGCAATACAATAAAATAATATGATAGCATTGTTCTTTTGATTATTTATGTTGCAATTGAATTTTATTTAATTTGTTTTATTCTAGATGGTTATTAAACCAGATATGTTGGTATTCTATGATCTCCGGGTATTTGAAATGTGGGGAAGTTGAAAAGGCCAGGGATTTACGGGATTCATGAGAATTTTTTGTCAAATTATGTGTTTCATGAACTGTATTAATTGGTTTGCTTGGTTGGGTAGTAGAACACAGGGCAGGGTTTTATGGGCTCAGCTTGAATTTTTAATTCGTTACTGATTCATTTGTTTTTCAAAAATAAAATAAATCTGTCTAAAATGTCGTAACAACAGGTGCTAATGCTTTTCTTTTTGTTTCAGACATTCACTATGTCACTTTCTCAAGCAGCCAGTTTTATGTTCTGTGATTATTGTGGGACTATGCTGTCTTACAACACACCAGAGTATGTTGAATGTCCTTTGTGCAAATTTAAGAAAGACGCGAAAGGTATGGCTAGTGAATTCCTATGCATGCACCCAATTCTCATTGCTTGCACTTCTTCATTGTTAGCAATCAGTTTCTTGTACGTTTTATTCGGTCCTTTCAATTCATGTTTCGATTTTTATTTTTCTTATGAAATTATTATAATTTGATATGTTGAAAGAAATCATGGTCTAATTTTGTTCCTCTTTGCCTGCATAGTTTTTGACTTGTTATGTTTCTAATTTATTATTTCAGAGGTATTGGGAAAGGAAATAACTTATAAAGTCACAGCTGAGGTAAGCCTATAACTGACTCACAAGAATTGATGTGTTATTAATACATGTTTTGAAGCAGCATGTGGCTAAAAGTAACATATATGCATAGGACTTAAAGATTTTCAATCTCCAGAGTTTCTTCACAAGAAATGTAAAAATTAGGGAGCTAGACTTGTTTATTTAATAGGCTTGTCAAAATTTGCAAATCCATTGTCTGAGCCTTCATTGCCGATAGCTTATGTAGATGTTAAAAAGTAAATCCAAGAGCTCATAAGCATGAATTGTTATTTTGTTGACCAGAGTTATAAGCATGATCTCAAACTATACATGCATATTTAAGTTGTTATGTATGAGGTGGTATTTGTATCTGGGCTTTTAGTCTGAATATAGAATTATTTCTTTGGTAATTAATCTTGGATTTTTTTCTCAAACACTTGTAGTTGAAATTACTAGATAGTTGTCGCAACCTTTTCAGTTCTATTATTGCTATATTAATGTGCATTATACTCATTTGTACAAGTATCTTTATTATTTTCATTGGTTACATTCAAGTCTATCCACTATTGTATTTAGGATATGAGAAGGGATTTGGGTATCACAAATTTTGAAGAAAAGATTGAGGTGAAAGACATGGAGGTAACCAACTCACATCATCGCCCTCGGTAATTAAAGGCGTGGTTTTTTAAATACTAATCTGCTGCTGATTATTTGAATGTCAATTCTACCTTGACAGATAAATAAGAAGTGTGAAAAATGCAGCAACACGAAGCTTAAGTTTTCTACCAGACAAGTATTCTACTATTCCAATTCACTTCCATGCTTAATTATAGTCATCAAATTATGAAATTTTGCATCTAATATGCACTTTTTTCTCTTCTCTGCACAGATGAGATCAGCAGATGAGGGGCAGACTACCTTCTATCATTGTCCCAAATGTCTTCATACTTTCAGTGAGAATTGAGTTTTTTTTTCCGAGGGAGATTACGTTATCTACCAAATAGTTTAAGGATTGCATGATAAAATGTTAGTTTTATTTCATTTGAAATTAGGATTGCGGAGTTTCTTTTAGTCTCAGAGTGTATTGACAGCAAACCATGAATTGGCTAACTGACATTTGACAAAATTATAAGAGTTGAGCTTTGGATTTAATTTTTTCTGATTTCCTTGATTTGTGCCGTCGGAAAATATGACAAAACTTATTAAAATTTTTGTGAGCTATGGATTCGAAATGCTGAAAATACAATTCAGTTCAGATAAAACTGTTTCTGCAAAGATGACATGCATACATACTGTGCATGCATTAGGTTTCTTAGTTCTTAAGACATTAGTCTTATTTGATTATCGATAATCAAATTCTGATTTACAAAGTTTTTTCTATGGATCTAATTGGGATTGATTTCTCTTATTATTTTTGCTTCTTTCCAATCCCTCTCTTGAGTCTGCACTCTTCCTCATTTTTCCTTCTCTCCAGCACTTATTCGCTTATTTCATTCCCCCCTCTCCACTCTCTATTCACTTTGCTTCTTCTCATCATATTTTCCTTATTAATTAATTAATCAATTATATCCTTGGCCAAATATTACTTTATTAAAATTGATTTTTTTTTTGGTACATGAAATTGATTTATTTTAATATAATGTAGCAATTCCACTTATGTCTTCTTATCCTTTCTCTGTCTTCTGCCCTTCAGTCCATCCCATTAATGAATCTATTTCTAAAAGCCCAATTTTTATTTTTTATTTTTATTTAACAAAAGAACAATTTCCTGAAATTTCAAATATTTTGCCTCAAAAACTCGACCGATACCATTACAATACGCATTGCATGCTCATTCCCAACCATAAACAAATAAGCCTTCCTCCTTCTCGTCCTCCTTCCTGTTCGGTTTTCTCAATCTTTTTTCTCTGTTTCTACCTTCATTTGCGGATGTTGATTCCAGAAAAACTCCTCCTCCGGATGATCTCCAAATGACCACTCCAAAATTTCCTGCAGCACCACCTCCGCCCCCACGCCCACCCCCTCCATTGCCAGGTCATATTAATACCCCATCGCCCTTCAAGCCCACCATTGCTGTCATTGTCGGCATTTTGACCACCGCCTTTTCTATTATCTTGCTTCTGCTTCTTTACGTCAAACACTGTAAGCGTGGCAACGGCAGGGGTTACAATGGTTTTAACGGCGATCCCTCAGCTAGAGGACCGGATACATCCACAGAGAGAAAAAGCTCAGGGATTGATAGGACCATCATAGAGTCGCTGCCTATATTTCGATTCAGCTCATTTCGAGGCCAGAAGGATGGGCTTGAATGCGCAGTTTGCCTTGCCAGGTTTGATTCTCCGGAGGTTCTTAGATTACTTCCTAAATGCAAACACGCTTTTCATGTTGAATGCGTCGATACATGGCTCGACGCCCATTCTACCTGCCCTCTCTGCCGTTACCGAGTAGACTCGGAGGATATTCTCTTGATTAACCACCACTCTGCCACCACCAATCTCCACCACGGCAATCCCTTAACGCCATCGATGTCACCAGAAGATCCTCTGGTGTTGGACGTGGAGGCCGGAAGAGTCGAGACCGAGATTGATACAGATACCACCCAGTCGGATAGAAATCGGCGAAGACATTCTTCTGCTGGCGAGAAAGCAACTGTTTCTCTATCTCAAATTGCTGTGCAGAGGCCTACAGGTGGGTCGGAGCGGGTTCCGTCTCGGTCTTACGCTCCTTATGCGGCGTCGTTTGCAAGGAGGTCTTTGGATAGTTTTGGATTTAGAAAAAAGAATAACGAGTCCGTTACAGTAGGATGCTTCGACGGTTACCCTTCCCATCAAACAAAAGACGGGCTTCTTCTGTTAAGCAACGACGATAGTGATAGTGATCACCGTGGATCAAGAAGATCAGCGGCAATGGCAGGTTCCGACAAGACAAGAATTGTTTCAGGGAGTGGGTTCCACCAGTATAGGTGGAGTGACATGCATCCGTCAGATCTAATCTATCTACAATCAGAAATGATTACAAGTGACTTAGAACCTCGGCCGTCAGCTGGAAGGCGACGAAGAGTGGGATACGGTGGAGGCGAGGGTGGTGAAAGCAGCATTGAATTTGAAGGCGGGGAAAGGAGTGAGGGCAGAAGTGTAATAAATTCGAGAAGCGTGTCGGAAATCACAGGATTAAGCAGGTTTTCGAGCAGAGAAAGTAATAACATTAACAACCGTGACTGTGGAGAAGGACAGGCAGTAGTTGTATCAATATAATTTTGGTGGAAGATATATGGTAAATATAATTTATATATAATTTAAATTTAAATAATTTAAAAATTTCTTCTATATTATTTTGTAAAAATTATATTATTTTATCATTGATCAATAAATTTATATTACCTAATTAAATATATATAAATTAAATTTTATTCTCATTTCTTAATAAAAATGAACTTCAATCATTTTCATTTTTAGTTCTTATATATAATTTTTTTTAGTTCAATTCGCATAAAAAGGGCAAAAATATAAAAACTATAAAATATAGTTATACTGTTCTTCCAAAAATAAAATAAAAGATAGAGATACTGGCAAATAGCACGTGGATGGAAGATCACTGGGAGGCACAGAACACAGCTGTTACATAGTTTTTGCTGCGAAATTATTCAACATTTATTTATTTTATCTGTCACTTATAAACGGCGGGTACGGTTTTCATCACTTTTTTTATTTGTAATTTATTTATTTAAGAAAATTATTATTTATTTTATGCTATTGGTATAATATATTATTATTTTTAAAGTTTAAAAATTCTATTATTTTTTTATATTAAATTATAGTATTTTATCTTATGAAATTTTGATATATTATACTAATATTTTCTATAAATTTGATTTATTATATTATTAACTCTCTGCAAGTTTGATTTTCTGTATTAGTACCCTGAATAAAAGAAAATATTTTTTTTACTAACTGTGAATATCTTAAAATTTAATAGAATAACTATATAATTTAATAGAAGTAAAATATATGTAATAAATCATATAATTTTCAAATATAAGAAGTGCTGGTATGGAAAAATAATAATTTTTCCCTATTTATTTGTTTCTTTCTTTAATACTTATTTTAATTTCATCCTCCTTCCGATATCTTGAGCTTTGGTTATTATTCCTCTAACATAAATGATGAATGTTATCTAAAAATTATCAAATATTTATTAAATAATACAAATTTTCAAAAAATTTAATTATTATTGTTTCAGTCAAAAAAATATTTAATTACTTATAAATGAATAAAATCAATATGCTATAGTGGAATGTTTGAGATATTACCTTTTATGCAGGTAATACTATGAAATCTAATTATCAAATATAATATGTAAATATATAAAAATAAATAAGGATATTTATATAATATAAATTAAAGTTGAGAAATATTAGTTTAAAAAAATTAAAGCTAAGAAATATTATTATACATCAGTATAATTTCCGGCAGGTATGTGAAATTTAACTAAATATGAAATAATAATAATAATAATAATAATAATAATAATAATAATAATTGTTTTGGGCTACGTTTATTATTACTAAATTTTGTTCTTATTGCAATAAAATTATGTAAAAAAATTTGCATTTCAAAAAAATCACTAAATTATATTTTCATTGCACTAAGGTCATTCCGGCCAATTTTCTGGTACTGCGTCAGCTTCTATATGAAATTTTCGGTGATACATCAGCCGCCCCACTTTATATTTCTGCTTATTCATATAAAAAATTTAGCCAAAAAGTAAAAACAATTGAATGATTTTTTTGAGACAATTTTTTTTAATGATTTTACTGTAATGAAAACAAAATTTAGTGGCACATATGAAATTAACCTCTAAACATGGCACCAACCATTTACTTGCATATTATATTTATCGCTAAATGAGCAAATTAGCCTTTAAACTATATCATATGGAGTGAGTCATCGTTTTAATTTTACCTTAGTGCAAATAATTTCTTGAACTATAAACTCAGTGCAATTAGATCTATTATATGTTAAACCCCTTAAACCACAACCGTAAGTCAACTTGGTCTAATAAGGGGTGATTCGTTCTATAGTGTTGTTTACATGAGATTTTTATAGACCTATTGGGTTTAGGCCTAAGTCCATTAAAATCCAAAGTCTATAAAAATTTTTGAAACTCATATCTATGAAGTCTAGTGTCAAATACTTGAGAAGAAAGCAATAAAATAAATATCCCTGTAAATGAGAAGCACTATAGATACAATTAATAGGGTTAGCAAATTGTGGAAAAAATAAAGGAAGTTCTGGGTACAACGTGGAAAATAAAGCACTACTAATAGTTGGAAAGCAAGAGGAAATCATGGGTAAACAGTTATTTGGCTCTGAGGCTATAAAAAGAAAGAGAATATGTAGAGCAAAGGACATGCACAACCACTAAATCAACACATAAAACTATTACTCAATTTTAATAAAGTTTTTAGCAAATTTCTTTAGTTTTATTTTAGGCATTAGTTTCAATCATTTTTATTTTCAATTCAGCTTCACTGTAGCTTAACAACTTTATTTTCATCAATGAATTTAGTTTTCTTTAGCATTTGTTTTTCTTTCAATATTTATGTTTTGCAAGTCTTAATTGTTCATTAGCTATTTCAATTTCATTAGCAATCAAATTTAGACGTACTGTCAAGAAAACCTATGGATTTACAGTCTTTTGATTAGAAGTTAAGGTGCAATATTTACATTTACTTTGGAAACACTTTAATTTCTTAGCACGCTCGCATTACGAACTTTCTAACATTTTTGCAGCAAATATATTTTTTGGCATACCCGATGGGACACGTTTGATCACTACCGCTCACGGAAAGTAGAAGTAATAAATCCAAAGAGTCTCAGGGCTCAGAATCTGTTGCTCCAATAAGAGGGCAGGTAGGAAGAATTCTGCTCATTGTGGAACAAATTGAAAATTTAACATTGTCTCACAAGGCTGGAGAGGAAGAGGAAAGAAATAATAGTCCATTTGGACCAGGTAATAGCTCACCAACTAACAGTTCTAACTTGTCTGATGTATTTATGTCTTTGGTAGAGGAAATGGTTCAAAAGTTCAAAATTACTATAGCTGAACATTTGAAGTAGATAACTAAACAAACAAAGAGTCAGATCAGGACCATTGTTGAAGAGATGACTCAATATTCTATCTCCCAGGAGAAAGGAGAGCCAAAGCAACAGGTGGTGTCGCCTAAATAAGACCTTGTTTATATACCTACTAAACTACTGTCTGGTGAGCTCGAGGGATAGTGCTATGGAAATAACAACCGTAAGGTAGGTGACTTATACCGCCCATAAGTTCAGAATGAGGCAAGGTACACTCCTTCTCACCTTAGGGAGGAAATGACTCCAGGCCTTGGGGGCCGGAATTCGCACCAATGCTATAGCTACTACTCAAAGATTTTTTGCCCACACCAGCCCTATAAATCAGCCTTGAATCTATAGAGAATTAATGCCTATTGTTGGAGGCTTGGGGGGCAGCTCCTATGTTCCTTATGGGCCATGTATAAATAAGGAAAATTCACTTTTGAATTTTATGCAGACCTATACACTAGCACCTATATTAGCAATTCCAGCACCAACACCAAAGGATTTAGAGGCAATAAGAGAGGCAGTGCAAAAATTATATGGGTCTAGCCTCAGACAAATAAGCCACCCTGAATTTCATAAACCCTATACAGACATGATTAATAGGGAGACCTAATGGGATACAAAATGCCGAACTTCACACTTTTTTCTAGGGAGGATAGACAATCTACACTAGAACACATTGCTAAGTTCATTGTGCAGTGTGAATAGTTAGCTAACTATGAGAATTTTCCATGCTACAAACTTAGGTTGTTTCCTAACTCCCTAATTGGTATGACTTTTACTTGGTATGCTACTCTCCCTAGGAATCCCATACTAACATGGCAGGAAATGGAAAGACAATTTCATACACAATTCTACAGAGTTGAACCAAAGGTTTGTATTGCAAAACTCTCTAGAGTAACCAAAAAAGTGGAGAGATAGCAAACCTTTTTATTACAAGGTTTAAGAAGATGAGGAATCAGTGTAAGGTCTACTTGCCTGAGATAGAATATGTGAAAATGGCCCAAAGAGGTCTTGAAATAGAACTAAGAAAGAAGTTCCAGGGGATAGAGTTTAGAGACTTTTATAAGATGGCTGCCAAGGTCTATGAATATAAAAAACTCCTTAAGGAAGAAAACCACAGAAGGAAGATATCTCTAAGAACATACTGTCAAGAGGTAATACATGTGGTCGCTATAGCTGATTTAATTAACACTGGTTTCTATGTATGTCCTATGTTAGTGAAAAAGACTCCAGACCTATGGAAGAAGAATCAAGCCTTAAATTACATACCCCAATACACATTTGAAGTCTCTAAGACTGAGGAAATTTTTGATTTCTTAGTCAAAGAGAAATTCTTCACTTTTCCTCTAGAATATCAAGCACCATCTAAAGAGGAGTTAAGAGGCAAAACATACTATAAGTATCATGATTCTTGGAATCATAACACTAATAGTTGTTGGGGTTTTAAAAATGTGATACAAGACATGATCAATAAGGAAATACTTAAATTACTTGAAAAGAAAGAGGCTATGGGAGTTGATGAGGACCTATTCCCACCTGTGGCTTCAGTGAACACAACATCATTTGACCTAAGGTCCTTTCTAGATGATAAGAAAAGAAAGGAAAATGAAAGGTTAACACCCAATCTTAAAATCCGCAAAATTTAGATACCTAAGGAGTTTCTTTTACAGGAAGATCCAAAGATCCAAGTGCAGAGAGGTTGGCTTTAGGAAGAAATAAATTGAGGAGTAGATACTCTTCATATAACACTCTAGGTTAACAAGGTACGTAAGTGTTACCCGTTTAACTGTATTGATTAAAATACTTTAACTTTTTTTTTATTATATATATATTTGAATCATATGTTTATCCAAATATTATTATTTCTTTTTATCACAGTCCAAATTTCATTAACTATATTTTGTAATTAAATATATGATTACAATATAATTGTATATAATATAACTGCTTTATACACTCCAATAATCTACATGACAAAAAGCTTTAAATAATTATTACAAGATTTTTGACAAAATATACCAAAAATAATTATAGTTTTAAGCTACCTTTTAGATTGGATTCCCCCTTCTTTTGATAGCTCGTCTAACCTTTTGATTCTACAAATCTTACGTGAGAAAAAATCACCCACGTTAAGCTACTAGCTTAGTGGTGCTTTATAGGATAAAAATATTACATACGTACATTTATATAAATATCTATGCACATATATTATAGGTTCATTATCTTTAACCTATGGATTCATCAATTAACACATACAGGTTCAACAATCAAAACATACCGGTTCATCAAATGATTAAATAATTCTTTAGCATACTCATACTCAAAAAGTCTACCAATAATTAAATTATTCGATATATTTATTCTTATTTTAGTCAAGCCCATAACTCCTGGGTCCAAACTCAACAATAGGAATACAAGTTTGCCATTTCGGTTTCTTAATAGTGTCTTATCGATTTTTTAAGTAATGTCATCACCAGCTTTATATATAGTGTCATTACCGGCTTTCTTTCTAATAATACTATTATCGGCCTTTTAATAATAATTTGTTGCGCGTATTTTGTTATTTATTTACTTTTTTCCAGATTGGTATGTCAAACTATCTATTATTTTAGTTCAAGGATATGTGTACTCATGCTTTAATATTTTTCATTTCCACAAACTTATTTTTTTTTTTCACAAGTAAATTATATATATCATATGTCACATGATCACCTAAACCAAAATTCCAGCCAATAATATACAAATTTACACAATATGAAAATTACCAAAATACAAATTTCAAGTCATGGCAGATTTCGGCCCTGGGCTTGGGCTTCAATTTCAGCCCACTTCTAGTCTGATTCTAATCTTATGATCTTTTATGAATTTTTAATTTATTGTCTTAACTTCATTTTTCAAAAAGAATCATCAGAATCCAAATTTTTTATTAAAAGTTATAGTCAAATTACCGAGTAATGTTTACTAAATTTTTGTCCTGGAATTTTATTGATTCACTTAGGTTCGGGATTTTGTGGCCAATTTTTAACCAGTTACCAACCGAATTTCAACTTATATTTTTCATAACATTTTTAGCACTATGTGTTAGCTATCATATTCAATTGGTTTCATGCTAATCCGATTACAGCACTCTAAGTTATGATTTATTTTGTTAAGGCTGTTCTGGTGCTTATGTAACAGGGCACTAATTGACTTCATTGCAAACTAATCAATTTCATGATCCTGTACTCATGCTATGCCCAAAATTTTCAGATCATAAAAATACATTCATAAAGCCTAATATTTCACATCATTATGCCATAAAATTAAAAGGGCAACAATTTAAAATACTACATTGCAATCCACATACATCAACACACATTATACACAATATTAGATATATATTAAGACATACAAGATTTTTATCCAAGAAGCACCTACCTAAGCAGCTCCAAACTCTTCTTTTATTTACTTGTTAGGAGGCTTTTTCCTTCCTTTTGTCCACCTCTTGATGGACATTCTTTTGCTCACTTGTTTGGTCTTAACAAAATAAATAATATTTCAATCATCAATTCACTCAACCATTGTTTATGCATAAATGATATTTAATGTCCCTAATGCTTTTGTACCACTTTCCATATTTTTATTTTTTCCTATCTTTACCTTATTTATGTTCATAATACTCAATAGCCACCCACTCCATCAAATTCAAACAAAACAACCCCTACATTCCTTAACATCCATCTATTACCAAATCATTTTTCCACCATTAAACACTTCTAAATACCAACCCCTTGATTTTCCTTCAATGGGCAGCCCCAACACCTCCTCATAAGTCTTATTATTTTGGTTTTCAAGTCATAAAATCACCATTTACAATAACCTAAGGTTTAATTCTTTCATTTCCCCAACATACAAACACCTCACAATACAAGTTCTATAACATTAATACAAACCCTAATCTAACAATTCCAATTGCAACATCCAACCACAATAGTCTCAAATACATGCAATAAGGTTGAATTTAAGAAGAATAAACTCACCTTGATGAATCTCCAAGCTTGGCCAAAATCTCCTCTTCTTTCTCTTTTGTTCTTCTTTCCTTCTTCCTCTCTAACTCTCTTCTATGATGTAAACTCTTTAGATGCTTGGTTTTTCTCTAACTAACCCTTTTTTTCCCATTCTTTAAGGACCTTAAAAGATGTCAAAATGGAGGATCTGGGGAGGGGTTGGTCGGCCAAAAGGGAGAGGAGAAAAGGAAGAAGATGACTTTTTGGATAAGTGAAGAAGATGCCACCAATTTAGACCTTTATACTAAGTTTAGGGTTTGTGGATCCCACTAATTAATTTAATCTCTCTTTTTATTGGTCTATCAACTTAATTAATATTGATTAAATTTTAATTATGGGAAATTCCACTTCCATCCCATGATTTTCTAATTCTTATAAATTTTCCCCCAACAATTTTGATAATACCGATTTTGTCCTTAGGGTGATTTTTATTTTTTTCCACCAATCTTTTAATTCTCACATACTAATATTCCTACTTATATTTGCTTATCATTTATGATTTTTCCATGGGTCTAGATTTAGACTCTGATCTAACTGGTGCACCCGATTATGACCACGCGCGATCGAGACCTAAATTGCCCAACATTACACTTTAAGCCACTAGAGAAGGGATTAGGCCTACTTGAGGCCAATTCCTGAAAGAGATACTGTGAGAAGAAGACATTCACCAATGAAAGAAAGATAGCAAATACCTAGAAAGTACTAGGACTCTAGGAGGCACTCAATTAAAAAAGGAAAAATATTCACTAGAGAAAGGTTTGTGGAACCGCCTCTAGTTCCAGCTAGCCAACAATGGCACATAGTCCAACACAAAAAATTTCCCTAGAAACTAATAAAGACTCAGAAGAGGAGGTTACAAAGGCAGAGAGCAACAGAGAAAAGGTAAAAGAAAACAAAGAAATGGCCGACTTAAAAGGACTCCCTAGTTGCTCTCTAGAGATAGAAAAATAAAGGTACTGAGCTAAATAGGTATTTGTTTATTAGTAGGCATAAGGGTCATTGTATGAATAAACAAAATATTCATCTTATTTTGTACCTACGAAAAAATAGGCTCTAGGGCCACTCTTCTTTTACTTTAATTCACAGATATCCCAAAAGATCTAGCACACAACATACCCAGAGATTAGCCTAGTGTTACCTTTTATCACTCAAATGCAATGAATGGCTGTAGTGCATCTGTGTTTGTGTTCAATGTACATTCATTTATCATCAAACAATATCAATAGATTGGCTCAATTGCCACTTTATCATCAGTGCAAATGCATGGCTGTAGTGCATCTGTGTAGTTGTTCAATAAATCAACATGTTCATTCATTCATCATCAAGCAACAATATTAATAGGTTGGCTCATTTGCCACCTTTTTTGTACAAATACATGGTTGTGGTGTCTTTGTGTGCTAGTGTTCTGTGTTTTCATCATCATATCAAACATAAAGCATTTTATATAAAAGGTTCACTCCTCTTAAGCCACAATCATAATCATACTCAAAGAAGTGAGCCAGCCTCAGGACAAATAAAGTTTATCATTTGCATTACCTAGAGGATAAATATGTCATCGGTGTCCTTAAACCAAAAGGAAGTCCTTGCAAAAATTCCTAAAATTCTAGGTATTTGATTCAATCTCTTATGTCCAAAGATGTGGTTGATGCCTAAGTACTCACCAGCCACAAATAAGGGCTAGTAAATTTAAAGTCACCCATAGGTTGAATTCTCCATTGGGGTTCAAGTAAAAAATATTTTTTTCGTCATTCACTTCCCCAACAAAGCCAAAATCTACGAATTTCAAGCTATGGAAGATTTGTTTCAACCTAAAGACTAGGCAAGCATTAGGAGAAATCCATTGACGCAACTATATTCTCTAGGCCAAAATCAACTCCGCATACTCAAAACACTTATTTTCATCACATAGAGCCAAAATCTACGAATTTCAGGCTATAGCATAGTCATTTTTACCTACAGACTAAGCAGACATCAGGAAAAATTCATTGAGACAGTTATACTCTCTACGTCAAAATAAGTTATTACATGTAAAAAATATCACCCGTTATCCAATCAAACCATAATTTGCAAGTTTGAGGCTATAACATATCCATTCCAACCTAGAGACTAAATGAGTATCAGTAAAGTTTATTGAAGCCACTATGCTTCCTAAGCTAAAACAAGCTATTCAGGCCAAAAAATCAATGCAAACAGATCTTAGGGGAGTTTTACTAACCTATCACACCATAAACTCAGAAGTGTTGAGTTTCAAGGATTTACCTCTAGGTTTTCTTATGTACACTTAAGGAAAGAATTTTTCACTAGGAAGCTGTATTACTAAGGTGGAAGATGGAACTGCAAAAAGACACCAGACACTCCATTTCAAAAGTTTATACAACAATTTCTTGACATAATTCTAGTTCTCAGAGCTATAAAATTCCAAAAGAATCTAAGAAATGAGAAAATTAC
Source organism: Balakata baccata (assembly GCA_949630135.1). Lineage (NCBI taxonomy): Eukaryota > Viridiplantae > Streptophyta > Magnoliopsida > Malpighiales > Euphorbiaceae > Balakata > Balakata baccata. Next base: position 104,370 of record CATIWF010067794.1, read on the forward strand.
CTGTCAATGCAAGATGGGTCTGTCGATATTTGGTCTCATAATCACACTGTATGCAGGAAGCAATTATTTATACCAAATTTTTCTAGTCCTATTGGGTTGAGGCCTAAACCAATTAAAGCTCAAGGCCTATACAAATTTTTGAAACTCATGTCCATAAAGTAAAGTGTCAGATACTTGAGAAGAAAATAATAAAATAAATATCCTTGCAAATAAGGAGCACTGCAAATACAATTAATAGGGATAGCAGATTGTGGAAAAAATGGAGGAAGTTAAGGCTACAACGTGAAAAATGGAGTACACTGATAGTTGAAGAGTGAGTAGGAATCATGGGCAAACAGTTGTTTGGCTTTAAGGTTATAAAAAAAAGAGCACATATAGAGCAAAGGACATGCACAACCACTCAATCAACACAGACAACTATTACTCAATTTCAAATTTATATCCATGCAGCTATGGCTTATGGCCATACTGTATGTGGAAGGCAATTGTTTACACTAAATTTTTCTAGATCTATTAGGTTGAAACTTAAGCCCATTAAAATTTTTAAAACTCATATCCATAAAGTAAAGTGTCAGATACTCAAGAAGAAAGTGATAAAATAAATATTCCTACAAATGAAGAGCACTGCAGATACAATTAATGGGGGTAGCAGATTGTGGAGAAAATGGAGGAAGTTACGGCTACAATGTGGAAAATGGAGCACTACTGATGGTTGAAGAGTGAGTAAGAATCATGGGCAAACAGTTATTTGGCTTTGAGACTATAAAAAGAAAGAGTACCTATAGAGCAAAGGACATGCACAACCACTCAATCAACATAGACAACTATCACTCAATTTCAAATTTATATCCATATAGTTATGGCCCATAGTCACACTATATGCAGGAAGGAATTGTTTACACCAGATTTTTCTAGACCTATTAGGTTGAAGCTTAAGCCCATTAAAGCCAAATGCTTACAAAATTTGTTGAAACTCATATCCGTAAAGTAAAGTGTCATACACTTGAAAATAAAGAAATAAAATAAATATTCCTGCAAATGAGGAGCACTGCATATACATTTAATGGGAGTAGCAGATTATGGAGAAAATGGAAGAAGTAATGGCTACAACGTGGAAAATGGAGCACTACTGATGGTTGAAGGGTGAGTGGGAATCATGATCAAACAGTTATTTGGCTTTGAGACTAAAAAAAAAGAGCACCTATAGAGTAAAGGACACGCACAACTATTCAATCAACATAGACAACTATTACTCAATTTCAATCAAGTCTTTAGCAAATTTCGTCAGCTTTGTTTTAGACATTAGCTTCAGTCATTTTCAATTTCAATTTAGCTTTATTGTAGGTCGACAACTTTATTTTCATTAGTAAAATTAGTTTTCTTCAACATTTGTTTTTTATTCAATATTTATGTTATGCAAGCCTCAATTACTCACTAACTATTTCGTTCATTGTCAAATATTTCAATTTCACTAGTAATCAAATTTAGGCGTACTGTCAAGAAAATCTAGGAATTTACAGTCTTTTGATTAAAAATCAATATGCAATCTTTACATTTAGTTTGTAAATACTTTAATTTTCTTGTACGCTTGCATTGTGAACTTTCTAACATTTTTGCAATAAATAATTGTAGAGTTCAAAAGCTAATTTGCACTGAATTTAAAGTTTGAGAATTTATTACAATAAATCAAAATTGAAAGGGTAACTCGCATAATAAAATATACTTTAAATCTAATTTGCACATTTGGGCCAATGTTTTTATTGAAATTTTCATTTTTAACAGAAAAATTAGAAGGAAAGAGGGATAACAGAAAGGCTTTCCTTTTACCTTAGCCTTGAATTCTTTTGGTGCGAAATTATCATCCACCGTTAAAAAAAGCGAAAAGAAGGTTTTCTACAGACCCCAAATCATTGAATTGACCAACCAAGTAGTTTTCTTTCTCTCTTTCTATCAGAATTCAATCTGAAGATAACAGCAAGAAAAAGTTCTTTTTTTTTTTCCTTTTTTTTTTTTTGGCATTATCATCTGTTACTTACATACGAAGGATTAAGCTTTGGATAGCTCATGAATTCAAGTCGACAGGTTTGTATTTTTTTTTTCCTGTTTTTCTTCTGGTTAGTTATAAGCGCTCCTCCAATTCTTTAATTAAAGCTTCAATTTTTATTTACCATTTTAATAGTGGTTGCTTTCTGTTAGGGTTTTTACTATTTGGGTATATGCAATTATGTTAATTCATCTTTTTGAAAAATGTTTAGAAAAGGTAACGAGTATGAAAATAAAATCTTTAGGCGCTAGCATGAAAGATAAATTTGACTTAAATGGATTGAATGGTTTTTTTTTTTTTTTTGGGATAAAACCTGAAGTTCAGTTTAATTCAGCCGATACCAAGGCAGAAATTATAATTCACCCTTATTGTAGTTCAACTTAGATATTATTATTAGATTGAGCTTGAACCTTGAAGTTCTCATGTGAACAATGAAAAAAAGAAAAAGCTCTTTCCTTATAAACTTTGTTCCACATTTATTTATTTATTTTGGGTCAAAATCACGTGTTTAGCCTTCTTACTCTCATGTGCTCTTTTCTAATGGAGCTTTTTTTTTGGGATTAGGTGCTGTTGACTGGAAGAGTGTGTGCTTAAAATGGGGAAGATGGCGTTGGTGACTCATCAAATGCAGGTCATATCAAGAACTGTTAACTGACAATTTATCATGCATCTGTGTAATGGAGGAACCGCTAATTTTGTTGAAATTAGGCCTTAATATGATAATTTTTTAAACAAATTATCCTTGATGCTTTCAGCTCAAATCCCTTTGCAAAAAAAAAAAAAAAAGGAGTCCATTATCAACCATGTCAATGAAATTGATTCTGCCTATGAAGCAACCTTTTGGTCATAAAATGTGATGCATAACTTGAGTTTTGCGAAGTGGAAATTAAAGGGTCTAATTGTGTTTAATGTAGTCTGTTTTTTATTATTCATTGACTTTTTCAGTTATTGCATTCCATGTAAGAGCTTTGATTTGTGTCCATGTTGGGTTGATGGAAGTTGAATCAATGATCAATCACTGGTCAGTTAACCTTTCTATTTTAAGCGAGTATTTATTTGTAAAATTTCTTATATATTACTTTGGTAAATGATATTTTGGTGGCAAAGTTGATTTGCTAACACGCATAGTTTTCTATTTTCATTCCAAGTCCTGGAATTTGATGAAAGTTGATACTTGATGCATGACTAGGATATAAGTTGTTTTGGTTTAAGTTCAGAGAATCTTGTACTTTAGGTAAGTCTAATGAAGGAATCTATGCAATTGATTCTTTTATTTTTTGCTTGTGATTAATTCCTCTTGTAGTCCAATTGTTTCAACATCAGGAATACATGTGAGAATATATCAGTTAATCTTGTTACCATCTATTCAGGACCAGACAGGAATTGTAGGTTTACAATTGAAAAAAAAAAATCAGATTTATAGATTTGAGTTTTGTTGGGACACCTACACAAATTAGTTAAAGCACAGGAGGTTATGCACACTATGTTTTGTGATTCCTTTGTTCAGCATTTTAATATATTGTTATTTAGTAAATACGCAAGTTATAGATTTGAAGTATCTAAATTTCAGAGATACTTCTTTTGTTTATTGTTCAGGGTTCTTATGCCACATTTCCGGTTAGGCCTTTATCATGGACCAAAGGATTCAAATTGAAGCAATGTGTATCAACATTGCACATGTTTGGAAGAATGGATAGGCATTTTCCTGTAAAGCGTAACCTTCGTTTAAGGTGAGAAATGTTTGCTAAATCATTGAGTTTTTTTTGTTTGGCTATTCAAATGGCCGAGGATAAGGATTTTGTAGTCATTCTGATTATTGCATCATGGAGAAGAATGGTTTCAAATATCAAATGGTTCGGTACACATCCAGTTGGCTTATTTTTTATTTTAGATGATGTCAAAGAGTTTTTTTTTGAATAATGATATATTTATTTTCTTCAATGCTTCTTTATCATGAAACTCTGCGTCTGATATGCGTGTCCTCTGAATTCACATTTCCTTTTTTACCTAATTACCTAATTGATGTTAGATATTGGAACTGCTTTAAATTTGTTTTACAGTTTATTGGCTTGTGCGCATGGACCCAAAGTGAAACTCTTGAAAATTTCATCCTTTAAAGGTAATGCACAAAACGATGAATCAGGAAACAGAGCAAATGGATCCAAAGTCTCCAAGGACTCTGTTAAGTTTTCTTACATACCAAAAGAAAGTGGGAAGACCATAATGGAATCACCAACAGCAGAGAGAATTGTAGGTTCACCTGCTATAAACAAATTATTCAAGAAATGGTTGAGCATATTGAGCACGGCGTCACCTAGTCAAATTGGAGATGAAACTTTGGGAGAAGAACCACCTTCAAGTGAAGAATTGCCACAAAGTCAGAGTAGTATCCAAACCAAGGAAAGAGGTGAGATTTTAAAGGCCGTTTGGTGTCACTTTCTGGGACTGGATGCAACAGTGAAGATACCCTTACTGATTTTGTAAGTACAATAATTTCTGCCAAGCTTCTGTGTGTGTGTGTGTGTGTAATGTGTTGCAAGTTTTTAAATAGGTCAAGGGAAATTTTGTGTCAGCACATCATGACTCATTGTTCAATCTCATTGACCTATTAAATAATGGTGTTTGGTATTTTGTTGCAAAAAGTGGAAGTGATAAAAATCAGTACTTAGACTGCTGAAGGGGAATATGGCTTCAAAAAAGCTAGTAGGTCAAGAAGTTAAATATTTAGTAGATACTTAATTGTTAGTCTGTACTTTCAGAATTTGCATTGAATTTTAGTCAACTGAGTGCCACTGTCTGCACTTCTATGTGCAAGATATTTAGGGCCCGTTTAGGATTGAGTTTTAGAAAAACGCTTTTTGGAAAAAATTTTGTATTTTTAATTTTTTTTTTTTAGTTTTGAAAACTTCTTTTAATAGAAACATGTAAATAGATGTTTTTTCCAAAAGAAAGTTTGGAAAAAACAGTTTATAAAAAATTAAAAAAATCAGTCAATGAAATAAAAAAAAAATTCAAATTCTGCTTTTAAAACACTCAACAGTAATCCCAAACACCTCCTTAGTATAAATAAAACGGGTGTTTGTTCCACCATTTCACTTATAATTGTTTAAAATAATTTAGTTGACATCTATCGCAAACTTATATTGCCCCATTTCATTAAAATTTGAACTGCTTCTAATTGCTTTACTTAATCTGCAGCGTTCCTTTATACTTGGCAGTCTACATGATTTATAGGGTTGAAGTGTTCAAGGAGTTGGCTCCTTTGTGGATTCTGGGGCCTCTCGTTGTTGGGGTCTATATTAAAATGCTTCGGTTTTTGTGGGCACTCTACATCTTCAGCTTTAGGCAGACAGTGAAACTAATAAAGAACTTACCTACTTACTATATGGTGGCCTCTAGCTATATTGCACAGGGGAAGCTTAAAGAAGATGCAAGAGCTCGAGTATTTCCGCTGGTGGTAACTATTGAGAACTTAGACTTCAAAGAGTTATCAAAGAAAAAGAAGAAAGAATTTGAAGAGTGGTTCACAGATAAGTACCTTGATTTTGTTGAATCTATATGGCCCTACTATTGTGGAGCAATCAGATTTTTAAAGAGGGCTAATCTGATATAGTTTTAGGCCAGGGCAATGCATTAATGTTCTTTTTTTTGGAAAAAGTTTCAGAAGGTTGAGATTTTTTCAAGGGAGCTGGCAAGCTCCATTTTGGATTGGGGGTTCTTTCATGTCTTCAGGCAAGTCAAGGATCACAACGATTTCTGTAATTTTGTAGGGCATTCTTGAGCAAGATTCCTGTCATCTTGTTTCTTTTTGTATTTTTTTCTTTGAGGCTAATTTCCCATAAAGCTGTGGAAGTATTTCTACTCTATAATTGAGTTAGTAACGGGCATTTGTACGTTTACATGATTGATCTTTATGTTTATTTTTCCATGGACATGTTAGTTGCCTGTGACGAATGTTTTCTATTTTGGAGCTTGTGATGAAAATGTAGGGGAAAAAACGGGAAATTTGGAAATAGTTGGCTTTCTGTGTATTGATGCTATGAATCTTCAACTTGGGAAGTTGCTGGTGTGCACCAACTGAATAGAGCAGCACAACTGGTGACAGCCTGTCATTTACAGTGAGAGGAGCCGAAATGACCTCTCACAACTTGGAGATTAGCGGTTCTCTGGGTACATTCTTGAATGTCCTTCAATTCCTTGGTGTAATATGCATCTGGTCACTCTCAAGCTTTCTTATGAAGTTTTTCCTATCAGCTGCCAGGAGTAAGGACTTTTGTGTGATGCATGATATTAGTTAAGATTGGTAAAACTGTAATATATCTTTGCACAGTGGATCGCTGTTGATTAAGGTAATCAGTACGTTAGGGTCTGACACCTCTGCAATATGCTTCTGCTAAGTGTAAATTTCACAACCAAATGAATTTTATAGTGTTTAACTTACGTGAAGCATAATGATAGGTTCTGGCAGGATCAGTTGAATGAGTTTGCTAAATACTGGAGAAGCGTTAGTGTTGAAAGTTGCTATCACCAAATTTCTTCTATTTTCAGTTTAGAGGTTTTGATCTTGTGATTGCTCACCAGATGCTAGGCAGCAATTGGTTTTTGTCAATAGCCACTATTGCTTGTATATTGATTCTTTTCTTCTATAGGTTGTTCATGTTTCTATATTTAATAATTTTGAATTAGATAATAAATAATTTTGAATAAAATAGAGTACAAAATATATAGTATAAGTACGTATAACTTTTACAAGAATAGATTTAGTTTATGTATTAAAATATGATTTCTAATTAGATCAATATTTTTTAATATTAAAATAATTTATTATTAATGATTAAGTGTGAATTTTGTTTTGATTGGAATGTAAAGATGAAAATTTCAATGACCGATGAAAAAACAGAATAGAGAAAAAAGAAAAAAAAGGAAAATATTGCAATTAATATGAAAATTTAATCTTTCCTCAAATGAGATCCTAATTTTAATGAAACAATATCAAATAAGAATGTATTAAGCTTAAATTGAGAATTATGAATTCTTTAAATTATTTTTTTAGTAGTTTTTGAATTGTAATGTAAAAATGGTATTACATATATAAAAAGTAATATGTATGTCCATTTCCCAATTATTATCGATGAAAATATCAATTATATTATCTATATATTAAACACATTTTTATTTCTTAATTATTATGTAATGATAGTAACATCTATATAGATGTCCTACATAAATGCTAAGGAGGACGACCAACTTTAATCACAAGGACATGTTATGCACTTAATATTATTTTTACACATTTTCCGGACCACTGGTAATGCTCATGAACACTAGTAATTATTTCAAAATCCCATCTATCTACCTTCGCAACAACATAATGATGGCCCATTATATATATATAATCAAATGTGAACATATTAGTCTTTAGTAATAAGATATATCCAGCCTTTCTAATTGTATATTTTTATTATTTTTTCTTTTATTGGTTTTTTAAGTCAAATTGCCCATTATATTTTTTTTTATTTTGCTCTTTAAAAATTCAAAAACACAATTTTTTTTTTTTTTTGTAAAATCTCGTCTATTAATAAGTTTCTATTTTAACATGAAAAGAAAATGACAATATACAGGATGTGGAGAAGAAGTTGTGATACTGGGCTATCCGAAACTAGGGAATAGAAAAAAATACACCAATCCTATAGATCCTTAGAGTTAATTGTGGATCCAAGATAACAATAGAAAGGTTTGAGTTGCTTAGTCTTATATATTTTTTTTTTATTGTCTTTAAAATCTTAGAAAGCCCATTTTATGAAATCTCCGAGGGATCAAAAAAAGTACGGATGTTTTATTTATCACCAAATAGATGCTTAGTCTTATATTTTTTTTTTATTGTCTTTAAAATCTTAGAAAGCCCATTTTATGAAATCTCCGAGGGATCAAAGGATGTTTTATTTATCACCAAATAGATGCTTAGTCTTATATATATGTTTTTTTTATTGTCTTTAAAATCTTAGAAAGTCCCATTTATGAAATCTCCGAGGGATCAAAAAAAGTACGGATGTTTTATTTATCACCAAATAGAGAAGAATACTATATGGTAGCAGCAGGAAATTCTTTGGCGCTGAATCGAGGTGTTCAAGAAGAACAGGTTGCTCCAGCTCGATATCGCCTGTCTCTACCCAAGATTCCAGCATAACAATTCCATTTTTGTCTAAATTTTAGAATAAATGGGCTTCTAGATGCAGTATTTTGTTAGTGATCATTTCATGTCCTTGGCTTGTCACATTATATATGATACGTGATAACGTAGTATGTCGGAAGAATATATCGGTACGTAAAATATACATACCAATTAAGGAACAAACAATATTGAAATTTGAATTTTAAAAAGGCAAAATAAGACAAAGAAAATATAAAGAGAATCAAAAACCGATCAAAGAATCAAAATAGTAAAAACAAACGACATATCTTTTGCCTTCTATCTATGAAGTATAAACTAACACATATAGATAACCGAAGTTCGCAACAACTTTTTGTTTTATTTTCAAACAGATTAAATATATATGAGATATCTGGGTAGGATTAACCCATCAATAAGCAAATATCCAAAGGAAAAAAAGAGAAATAATATATAATTTTGGTGGATAAAGTGTATGCAAATCTAATGAGGGTTGAAGAAATTGACCACAACCACCTTTTTAGAAAATGCAAAAGTAAATACTACTTAGTTTTTCGTTCAATTTGTGCAAAATATGGCCGCCTTGTTCACCATTATTCACATGCGGATGGAAGTTTTTTGCACAAAACAAACTATAATTATTCAATGTGATCTTATCAACTAATCACCAATAAAACACACCAATTACTGATATAATATATGTATTAGGAGAACTATGATTAAGATATAGATTTACCACATTAATTACCTTTGGTTCTTCAATATTTTGGCAAAAAGAAAAAGGAAAAGAATGAACTAATGCAAACTATAAAGAAGAGAAAGAAGATGGAGGAGGAGGAGGAGGAGCAAAGAAATGAAAGAGAGGAGGCACTTGGTAAGTATCAAGTGAGTAGTATAGTAGGCCATTTTATAGAAAGAGAGGCTCTAAGGTCTTGTTGAAGAAACCTTCGGTGTTAGGGTTTCGGGCAGGGCCACTGTTAGCTGCCCTTGACCCCTCCATTAAACAAAGGCATTTATTTATTCATGCAAGTTGGTTTCCAGCTTATCCTTTAATTTCTTTCAATTTAAGATATTTCAAGTGGGAATATTAATATTATTTTAATTTCCGAATCCTAACCCTTTTTTTTTTTGGGGGGTAATATATGAGATATTATAAGCTCTTTATTAGGTTCACGGTGGTAAAAGATTTGGAGTAAATTAGGTAGAACTCAACATTAAGGAAAAAGCTAATTAGAGATAGAAATCAAAATCCCGAACTCCGCTTATATATATCTTCGGCTACTCAACCAAAAATCCTAAGTGTTCAAATGTATAAATTGAAATTTTTAAAAATCAAAATTAAGCGAAAATCGTAAAATTTGGAGGAAACGTTCATTAATTTTATTATAAATCTCTCAAATAAATCTTTGATAAATTTTAAATAAATTTTGAGTAAATTTTTATTAACTTTAAACATCGAATAAATTTTATAATAAATTTTTGATAAATTTTATGTAACTTTAATTTTTATTACTGATAAATCTTAAATAAATATTAACTATACCTAGAACAAATTTTAGATAAATATTGAATTTTGATATTTTTATAATATTTTAATACGCTTTTGATATTTTTGAAAAAAAACTTAACACTTCTGATATTTTAAAAAAAAATACTTTAAAAAGCAATATTTTTATAAATACTTAGATGCTTTTTAGTATTTTTGTAAAAATCCCTAAATTAATTTCAGGAACATATTTGAACCTTAACCTAATATTAATTCCAGTTATCCTTTTTTTTAATTATCAGTAAAGAAAAAAATAATACAAAAGAAAAGAAAAAAAATGGAGAAGAAATCTATAGCGAAAGAAAACCACCTTGTTAATTCCGCAAAACAATACGGCAACTATTCGTAATGGCTAGGAATAGTTGCCATTGCTTTTTTGCAGTAACAAAAGAAGGTTCAGTTACTTCTAGGAATGTTGAGATTACATAAAGATGTACAGAGATTATATAATAACACTATAAATCTGTTTTACTCCCTAACCTACAACTTGCACATTTCTAGGGGGGGGGGGGAAAGAATCAGATCCTACCTATGGAGGAAAGTTAACCTCACATTTGATTCTATTCTCTTTCTCAAAGCCCAGATCGCAAGCAGATCAGTCAGTCAGAACCCACAAGCCTTGTTGAAGGTTAAAACTTCAGGGCATGTATCGCTTCTCTCTCATCATGATACATAAAGCAGATACAGTACTGTACGAATGAATGAATTGATTGCAGTACACATGTAATCTACATATTTACATCATTTTCCTCCTTGATTGAATCCAGTGTTGTTACTTGAGCCATAAGCCGGTCATACTCACGTTGAGCTTCTCCTAGCTCATTTTTAAGCAGTGTTACCTGCAGGAATGTGATGATCCTTATTGTTCAGATAAATTCATGCATGTAAATATATTTGGATGATGCCAAACACACCACATATGATGTCCAAATTGAATGCAATACTTGCATGAATTCTGAAATTGCTACTTACTACCATGTGTTGCATAATTTCTCAAGATATGAAACAATATTCAGATTTTTCATTTCAGAATGAGAATAATCAAAATGTCATACATCTGCCCAGACAGATGGAAATCGTAACAAAAATAACAAGCGCAAGACACCAACATAATCTCTGAGAGCAACTCAACTGTTCAGTTGTATTAGGATCCAACAGTGATAGGTTTTGCAGCAAAAATATAGAAAAGCAATGCTAGGTACAACATACCTTCAAATCAAGTTCCTCTTTCCTCTTCTCATATTCCAGGCATCTGAAAAATTGCAGAAGGATTTTTTCATCAGTATAATCCACAATAAGATCCAAGTTCCTCAGATATTTAGGGCGCAAAAATTTACATCCTGCCTAGTCAGTGTCTTTCCAGGCTGAAATTATATACTTCAGTATATGCTGATAATTTATAGGCTGAGATAAAGGAAAATCCCATGTATAAAATAAATTTCTAAAATACTTACTGTGCTCGGAGTTTCTTGTTTTCATTCATCAAGTTTACAGCCTCCTGGTTTGCAGTTTTGACAGGCTATACCAAAAGAGCAAAGAAAAAATTAAGGATAAAGTAGCAATGCAATAACAAAAAGCACACAAGTGAATTTAATTGGTATAGGAATTGCAGGACAAAATGAAGATAAGAAACAGGCAAATAAGGATTAAAGACATCACTAAGTCTATTTCTCAACTCTACTTAGAAGGCAAAAGTTGCCATTGTGTGCGTACACAAAAATGCATTTGCTTTGCTTGAATTCATAATGATTATTGAATTTCATTTTTTGCAGGTATGCATGCAAAAACCGACCCCTCTATTTTCTGTGCTATATGCTAAACCTTTCCAGTTAGAACTATGTTGTTATTTTCTCCAACTTTTCCTTAGATGAGATCAAGTCATTGTTACATAGAAGTCCAAATAAAATTCAAAGGTCAAATTTTATTCTGAAATCTCACCAATAATATTTATCGAATCCAGTTAAGTATTAATTATACTTCAGATCCATATCCCTTGCAAATACCTGTGCTTCTGAACTCTGCTCCAAAACAACTGAATTGACCCCAGGCTGCGCCTGCCTTTTCACACTTTCAGATCCCATTAGATCATTATGTGCTTTCCTTTTTGTATGTAATCCTGTCCCAACGTGAAAGAATTAGTTCAAAGTTGATCAGAAAGTTTAATAAAAACAGTTTAACTCATATGAAAGCATGAGATTAAGTAATCACAGCAGTTGACTCTAAGAACTTCAGAGTGGAAGACAACCTGGAGTAGGTGATGCTTTTGTACTGCTAATGACACAAGAATTTTGATTCAACTTGACAGGCTTCGCTTTTCCATGTGCCATACCAAGGGATGACTCACCTTTGGGCTCCTGTGGCGGATGCTTTTTCTTGACAAGGTATCCAATTAAACCACAATGATAATCCCTGCCAAAGTCCATAATTTGCATCACTTACTATCCATGTATACCATAACCACATGCTTGTCAAAGAAACATTTATGCGTCACCCACCCAACAAAGAAAAGTCCAAGTGCTGCACAGTGAAAAGGTAAATTCCAAATAGATCAACTCAAACAAAAGCGAATCACCACAAAAACATGCAATATCTTTGAGTACACATCATGACACAATGTTGGGCAGACACTCAAAAATAAATTTTGATCCATGCAGCATTCAGAAATCCCCTAAATCTGGGATGAGCTATCTATTGGTTAATCCAGTTTATTAAGTTCAAAAAATTCAAATATCAAGCTAAAACACATACCTTCAATAACCGAATCAAAATAAATAATTCAGTTTGGTTGATTTTAATTGGTTTTTGAATTTTTATTGGACCAAGCCAAAAATAAATATATATTCTGAATTGCCCTTGAATTTTGGATTCAAAAACATCTTTAAGAACATAAAATTACATATTAAATATAACAAAAGTATCAATTACAAATTATGTTTTCTATATGAGGAAAACCAGACCTTACTCTCCAAATTGAAAAAACCAAACTATATAAATCAAAATTCTTGATTGCCACCAACTAAATGGTTTTAGAGAAAAAATGTCAAGAATTACTGAGAAATTAATTAAAGATTGTATTTCCTGTGACATTTTACCAGTACTCCCACGTCATTTCCTTCAATCGACCTTCAAGCTTCTGGAAAAGGGAAGTTCTCTCAAAGTCTTGTTTGTTATGTGTTGGTTCAATAAAATTTGCTTCCAGAACACCTAAAAGACCATTAAAATCATCATGCATTCATCCCTTTTTTTTTTCAACATGTTCACCTTAAAGTCAGAAAAATAAAATAAAATTGAAGTGTTTAAGCTGCTTCTCACCAACCACTCCTCTACCTCTACTGTCTGCATAGTTCACAACTTGCCAAAATGGCTGCAATACAAGAGACAAATTTCAGAAGTTTAGAACAATCACTCCTGCAAAAGGAGATGTTAGGGGAAACCAAAGTAACATCTATGCAAAACCACTGCTAGGTGGCAGGGAAGAGGGAAGGAAAGAGAGAGGGGGGACGGGGAACAGGCATCACAACTGCTCCATGCAGATTTCCACTATATAAATAAACTAGCACAAGTAAATAACTTGACTAATGCTTCGTAATATGTAGGCATCTAAATATAAAATGCAGTCAAGGATCCATTTTTTCTTCATGACACTGAGATGACTGATCTTCTCAGAGCACCGAAGCAGGGCAGCCTGCTATTTTTAGCTCTTCTACAAATCCAAGAAACCATTGTTTAATAGTTCCACAAATCAACCTATAATCTCAGAAAGATGAAGGTTTATACTTCATACAGCAACTACGAGGTTAAATTAATAGAATTTATTTCTCAAATATTTGATTCCCAGCTATAAGGATGTTTCTACCATGGCACCACATGTTCAATAAGAACTGGTGAAAAGGCTATGCCTCCTACAATCTCAGTGAGAAAATCCACATGCACCTTCAAACATATGCATTCATATCTCCATCAAATATGTCAGATCAAAGTACATAGTAATTCTTTATCACCTAATTGTGGCAATATTTGTGTTAGACAAAATATTTTGTACACTGATAAAAATTCCCACCACAAGTTTACACCCATGAAATTAGATGTGGCCAACATTTCAAAGCATGCAAAAGGTAGAAACCAATATAGGATAATACAACATCTTTGATTTACATAAAGTTGAAAGAGAAGGTAAATCATTTGTCAAACAAACTTACCAGTATTAGACGATTCTTGTGGTAGACGTTGAAACCATGAATACTTACATGCGGAGCTTCTTCTACAAACCCAATAGTAGTTATTACCTGACCCTGTATAATTAAAACAGAAAGCAATTATAATCGCCAAAGATATGAACATCCCTTGCTATAGCATATAATTGAATTAACATAGGAAAATTCAGTAAAGGCAGCGACAAATGTTATATTCATTTAGTAGCTACAGTTTTATATTGTGCATGTGTATGCAGAGAGAGATTTTTATTCCCAACCTTATTTTAAAGGGCAGAAAGAGGCACTACAAACCACAGTGTTTCATTTAAATTGTCATCCATAATGAAAACAGAAATATTTGTTTATTAAAGGAATAAATTACTCCAAGTTACACATCTTATATGTTTGATTTGTTTTTTTTTTTTAATGTTTTTGCATGAATTGGAACAGGAAGAGATACAAAAGATGTTGAAATTCAGAGAACCTGATTGCACAATCCTCTTTCCTTTTGTTGGGTATTTGCACATTCTGTTGGTTCATGTTTGACATAACTAAATGAAACCTTAAGTAATTTATATCATATTCAATAAAGACACTAACTGAACAAGGAAAGCTTTTGCTTGCAACAAAGTCATATAACCTCTACAGTTCCACCGCATTGAGGTCTATACAAGATGAATTCCTGAAACTTGAGATCATTGGCAAGATTATGATGCTCGACAAATCGTCCACGCAATATTATTCTGAAAGTTTCAGGTATTCGCAAGTACAATATGGAAAGATACACCTGTAAAGCATAAAATGATAAATAATATTAATCACATGTAAAGGTGCATGTACATGCACAAACATAGGAGCAGATGTGCATGCACAATATGGAAGCATTATAAGTCAACATTGCAAGCCTACTCGGAGGGAATAATGTAATCGGTTAGCAATGTGCTGTTCATTAACTGCCCTCCAAGCAGGAACTGTCTCCACTTTTTTTATATCCCCACCAATACGAATATCCTGCAACCAAGCCATGATGAACCAGTTTGATGAGAATAATCCTATTAAACAAAGGGGGAAGACAAACAAAGTGACAAGGACAACTTTCAACCTCAGGATCCATATCAAAGTCCAGCTCCATAATCCCATCATTACTTAACCATAAATTATAGATGATAACTTTTGTGCCATGTGATCCAATGTCATCAAACTGCGATTCAAAATAAGCTCACACTGGAACATTAGGCGCCATCAAAGCAAGAATAATTTATTAAATTGCACATAATCCAAGATTTTTCCAAGGAAAAGCAAAATTTTGTTATCTCCATTTAGAATTCTCCAAGAATTCTCCTTTACACCAGTTAGTACTTCCTGGGTGTTGAGATAACGAGTATGAAGGGCATCTTTCTCTCTCAAAAAAATGTGTCTGACTTGTTGACAGAGACAAGAAAGATGGGACCTAATAATGTAGTGTATCAATGACTCACAATTTGCAACTTACAAAGGAAGATATTGAATTGTTTGGAAACCCTAATAAGTATACAAGACAAGTTGAAAAACTGAATTATCTTACAGTGACTCATCCTGATTCTGCATGTTCTATTAGTATTGCTAGACAATTCATGTCTTCTCCAACTTATGTGTTATTTGAAGGGAGCTCCTAGACATGGTATTTTGTATGGAATCATGGGCACAATAATAAAGATTGTTTTCCAAATGCAAATTGACAAAGATTAAAGGTTGAGTAAGAAACAGAATGAGTATCCCAATCTAATGCAGAATCATAGTACAGGGGTATGGTACAATTTGTATGTGAGCATGGATACATTAACTTTTGAATAAAGTTGGTCTTAGGTCTTCATTACTGGCAAGTTGTGCAAACTGTGGTGTGATAAGCAAGCTACTCCTCACATTACCTCCAATTCAGTGTTTCATGAACGAACTAAGCATATTGAGATTGAATGTCATTTTGTTTGAGCAAAGCTTCACCGAAGTTTATAACTATTGAATATGTTAGAGTGGAGATCAGCTAAGAGATATCTTCAAAAAAACACTCTATTCGGAGCTAGAGTTGACTACATTTGTAACAAGTTGGGCATGATTAATATCTATGTTTCAATTTGAAGGAAGCATTCTATACATTGATTTAAGGGATAGCATAATTTTAGGGATATTTTGTCATTTCCTATTGTGGTTTCTTCTATTCCTTTTTTAGTGGTTTAGGTTGTATATAAAATGTGTCCCATTTTATGAATGGAATATACCAATTCCATCCAAAATACATGTGTTTACAAGAAATAAAAAAATCTTACTTGTTTTAGAAGCTCTTCTTCTGTTGAATATGGGGACCACAACAAAAGCATGGAAAGATTAGACATAAAATGCTCCTTCCCACAACGACGAGAAATTTCCAAATTGCCAGTTGCACTATTAAACTCATAATCCACCTGCAAACATAACAAGCTCTTAAAAAGCTAGCTCTAAAAGCAAAAACAATAGTAAGACTAAAACATACAAACAACAGCTTCCTAGTCCAAACAAAAATCAAATAATAAAAAACCAGAATGTTAAGGACTAAGAAATTCACTACTTCCCATCAAGGTCAACTCTAGGATCCTAATATATCTTGAAAAGAAATATTACTTCTCTACATTTTTCATTCTATTAGAAGGAATATTGTACATATTGCAATATCTATCATCACAATAAACAAGCAAACCCTTCAGAGTGAAGGCACAAAGTTGTAGCATGTACACAGTTTCATATGTCCAATCAAGACTGGTTGGCCAACTAGCCCCTGAATAGGCCTATTGATGATCCAAGGGGCAATCAACATGGAAGAACAAACTAGCAGACACATTCATAAACATAAAAAATATACCAAGGGAGCAACACTTACATAAATATGAAGAATATTCATTAATATAAAATTATTTGTTATGTGGAGGCTAGAACATATTGATGTTTGCCAAAGGTGAAAATTCTCCTTAAGCTCTTTAGGGAGGTATATGGTGTCAAGCTCTCCCCCATCCCTTGGCCTAGCGTTGAGGGACTAGGCTTAAGCGGGCTCTCCTTAAGTGATGTGCTTAATACACTCACAAGAATCAGTATGACGCCATAGGTAAGAAGCTCTATGGACATTATTGTTAGGCCAAAGAGCACATAGTGTGTGCTCCTATGAAGTGTCAAGTTAATCATGAGACAGACCTTGTATTACACTTTGGGCAATTGCATAGAGTATAGCTTCAAGTTGGGTTATACTCCTTGTGACTTATCAAAATGCTTGAACAATGGGAGGATATTCCCACAGTGTGAGTTGGTTGGACTTGACTTGAGGAAAGTCTTGGCACCATAAAGGTCTAAAGTATCATGGTCTGATATGGGCCCCCAGACAGCAGACTTTCACATACTTGTTACAAAAAAAAATGGCAAATTACTGTAACCCCCCTGAAGTTTGATTTGAAAATACTAGTTGGTCCTTTTATTTTAGGAAATATATTATGAATTCCCTCAGTTTTAATTTAATATACTAGATAGTCATTCGGTTAATTTTTTCTATTACATATAAACAAAAATTTGCCCTCCTTTTTTTTTCCTCAAAAAATACCAAAAAAATATCAAAAAAATTTTAATGTCATCAATTTTATACCAAAATATCAAATTTGTCATTCTTTTTTAATATTGTATTTTTTAAATTAACAAAATATCAAATTTATCAAAAAATAAAGGTATTTTTGGTATTTTTTAGTTGACTAACGGAATATTATATTCAAAAGTAACAGAATGTCTTTTTAGCTATTAGAACCAAATCTGCGGGACTTTATAATGTATTTCTAAAAATGAAGGAACTAACTAGTGTATTCAACCAAACCTCAAACATGCATTAATAATTTACCCAAAAGAAAATCTAAAAGGTTCTGATAAGTAAGTAGACAATGACGACTTAAATAAATATAGATGGCAAAGAATCAGAAAGCCAATTGACAAGTATGCAATAACACTCACCATGGGTACTACTATCCTGTCATAGCCTGTTTGTGTCAAAAATGTATAAGAGAGAAGACCAATGCTTTGAGTCAACAAGCTGCTCATTTAATAAACCAATATGGTAAGGAACTCACATGCAGCAACATCAATACAAGAATCTTGAGAGAGATTTATAGTTAAAATCTATGCAAAGAACCATGCTTATCTTAAGATTGAAATGTGATACCAATTTATCTACATGAATTAAACAATAGTATCAAGCAGAGGGAAGAAGCAATTTCAACAATGAAAAGAAAAAATTGAGGGCAGAATTTACACCCAAAAAAAAAAATGTTGACTTGAGAATCAAAAAGTTTCCTGGCATAAGACATCCCACAAGACAGGATAGACCAGACCTGCCAGGTACTACAATTTGCTTCTCAGATATAAAAAAACCTAATGCATAATCAAAGAAGCATCCTAAAACCTTCTTTTACTTCTTCAAAGAGACACTAGAGCCTTAACCACGCAAAAGTCTAAATTTAAACATTCATAAAAGTTTAGTTTCTTCAGAGTCACAGGGAAATACACAGCAAGACTCCGTAGTCTTCAGATTTGTATCTATCTTAGTCCTATCCTTCTCCTTCCTTCACACCCCTGCCCCAAAAATATACAAAAAAAAATAAAATTTTTTTAAAAAATGAAGGTTGAGCATAACTGCAATTTTATTCTTCTTACTCTTGAATGCATCCATTAACCAGGCATAATTATCAAAAGAAGACAAGCTTGACGTGCTAGTTATTTTCCCCTAAATTAGGATACAATTAAAGTATGGTTTAAATAAGGCATTTCAAATTTTTCCTTTAGATACTAATTGCACAAATTACAAATTAATCATTGTCTGATGCTCCAGCCAATCCCTCCAGCCAATCCCTTGGAAAGAGCACACACATAAAACCAAAAAAGTGAAAAGGTCAATCCCAATACCCAAGATATAGTGCTACATAGAAAGAGACAAGAATGAGTAGCACAACCAATATTGTTTTTTTCCTTTTCTTATAATAAAAGAAATTTTATTAAACAAAAGAGTTACAAATAGGGAAAAAGGTATTATAGTCTCGGTCCAAGCAGCACAACATGAAACAAATAAAAAAAAAAATCAACAACGTAATGCCACGCAACCACACAGTAACACTAAAAAGATTGCTTTATTAGTTCAAAATCAAAAGCATAAAGATGTCAAGAAAATTACCTCATCCCGCAAAAGATTAAAAGACAAAATAGGCTCCTAAATATGTGAACATTCTATTGTGTTCAAATGATCCATGAGCCCAAAAGAAATCAAACAATTATAAAACAAGCTCTTAGTACAAAAGCCCCAACTCCCAAACAGTTATTTAACCTTCCAAATCTGATTTGCCTAAAGAACAAAAGGAATTGAACTAGAGCAAAGAATGAGAAAATTGATGTACAAGAGACCTTCAGGAAGTACAAGTGACTAACAAGAGAAAACCCCACAACTTTTGTCATCCAAGTTCTCTATTGATTAAAAATAAAAATAAAAATCAAGAGGAATGCAGAAGATCAATAACATAATAGATCTACATTCCCCATATTAAGTTTTTGAAACCTTTAAAGAAATTATTTTTCAACATATTGAGACAAGTTTGGATGTTATAATCAATTATATGGCCCGAACAACGAAAGTCAAATAACAAATCAGCAGGAGATTTCAGTACTGCAGCCAAACCTATCACACAAATGGCGACTGAAGACAATTACATCTGCTCCAAGTCTCATAGTGCTGGTCTTAAAGCCATTACCATCTGAAAGACCATTGTTTAGTCCATAAATATGAAAGAATAAGAGAATACAATTTGTAGAATGCATTAACAATATCCATACAATGTCCTATGGCAGATTTGGATTTTTTATCTGAAAACCCAAAACTCATGCACCGTCGCATTGCTTCAGGATCCATTCCACCACCATCATCTGCATGCAAACATCGAGTCACACACACGAGTTAGGTGATTTTTTTTATTTAGATAAATTTTATATAAATAAAACCCGATTGATAACTTCCACATACCTTGAATTAACAATGCTGGACTTCCATCTCTTGGATTTGAGGTTTTATCTACAATGACAAACGTGGCTCCATTTTGGATCTATTCAACAAAAAGAAAAGGGAAATGAAAAGGGAGATGGAAAGCATGAAGACATCAGCCAGTGATAACCCTATATAAACATATAAAAGATCATAATACACTTAACCAATCAGCACATATTGTAACAAATGAATAAGAAGGCTAAAACAA